>CM021102.1:287597834-287627506 GCA_007115665.2 Sequoiadendron giganteum | reverse complement strand
TCGATCAAGGAGAAATATCCAGGCAGGCACAGATGAAGTTTGCAAGTAAAGGATCGCAGCCAGAGACCAGAATAAAGTCTAAATGGAAAAATGTCTCAGACACTGATCTTGGCCACATCGATCTCGTGGAATTTAAAAAGAGGATATATGGACACAACGGACCCTTACCGATGCCTGCCGCTAGAAGGATGGTGAGAAACGACATATTTCAAGTTGCTGGATTCCCGCCTGCGCTTTGCTGTGCTGAACTGATGGTGGAGTGTGCACTTCACTATGATGCTGAGTCAAGGCGGGTTGTGGCGCCTGATGGGAGAGTATTGGCGCATCTGATGGAGTTGGCCATTCAGGAAGCCTTCGGCATTCCGGCATATCCTAAAACCGTCTACAAGACTAAGGAAGATGCTCAGAAGTTATATGATGAAAGCCCTGGTCTTTGTGCTGCCAACCTTAACAAATCTTGGCTAGACAAGCCTAGGCCGTCTGTTAAGAAGATGCCCAAGAAGTTGCTGCGCACGGACTTCAAGGAAGACTATGGAGATATTATTATCTTGCTGAACAGAGTGGCAGGCAATCCCTCAGGAGCACCCTTTGAGCCATGGATGTATTACTTCATTGAGGACCTCACAGAAGGTGTCAAGATGTTCAACTGGGCTAGAATGATAAGCAATAATCTTCATCACCAGCTTATCAACCTAGAGAGGACCAAAACGTTTTACATGAGTTCTTACGTCATCTATATGTTGGCTAGAACTTACAGATATGCAGGTTTGATTTGCAAAGGCACAGTTGGCAGTAAGAAGAATGAGCTAAAGCCTTATGACTGTTACCCACAACTTCAGCTGAAGGAGAAGACGCACTTTAGGCGAGCCCACGACGCGTTCTTGATGTACATCACCAAGATACTCCAGGGAGGGACGCATCAGCGGCTGACACATGAGGCCAAAAGCCTAATCGGTAAATACGGGTCTTGGTTTATCCAATATCCAAGATTTACGTATATCAGAATTCAAGGATTCACTGGAAGCCCGTACCGTTTGCCCATCTTCCCCACGAATAAGATGGTCCTGCTCGAAGTGTTGAGGCAGTTAGAAGAGTTTCGGGGTCTTCAAAGGGTGAAACAGAAGGCGACAGTTACTTTTCCCTTCTTTATAGGGAACATGCTGGAGTCTTGCCCATCATCACAGGCAGCTGACAGTGCCAGAATCGAGATACAACATTACCCTTTTTCCCCATATCCGGCCAGAAATCACTACGACCCCCATCACCACATCAAGACGGTGGATGGAAGGAGATATAAGCATAGGGTCGAACTAGAGGACTATTGGGCAAATGCTGCGGATGAATTTGAGGTCAGACGGAGGATGTGGTCCAGATTACCTCTCAGCTTGATCAGGGCAACAGAATTTTGTCACGTGCCAGATCAGTTGGAGGAGGACGAGAATCAGACGCAACCGCGCTTCGATGAGAATTCAGCTTTGCCCGCTGTCCAGTGGTCAGAAGCAGAGCATGCTGACTTGAGCGTCTTGATGAGGCCTGTCATCAAGTTTACTCAGTGGTGGGTTGATCAACGAGTTCAAGAATTAAGGCGCCAGAAGATAACCCTGACCTATGATATGCTAAGCGAGGCAGAGTCTTATTCTTCCAATGCGGGAGCATCACAGGACCTCCCAGTGATAGAAGCCACCACATCTAGGAAAAGAAAGGAAATAGCTGCAGGCAAGGAGCCGGTCCAGAAACAGGCAAAGATGAAACCTTCTCAATCAGCCGCCTCCAGAAATATTGAGGAGATATTGGCTACCGCCGATGCTTCACTGGCAGATATGAGGGATCCTTCTCCGATTCTTGGAAGACAACGCGGAGCTTCAGCCAGATGAGGACGCGCCACCTTCTCCCACGGGCACCGAAATATTGGAGTCGGATGACGACAATGTGGGCACCCAAGATGAGGATTTTCAGGAAGGGATGATTTCAGCCCTTAGGGGAATTGTGGACGGTCCTAATAGAGAAGGCGTGCCGGAGGAAGACGGTGTTGAGCAGCTTACGATCCCGGATTGGCTGAAGGAGAGGCTAAAGGTACAAGTGCCGGCAGATGAACCAGAAGAGGATGATACGGCAGACTTTTTAGCCAGACTGTCTCAAACCGTGGCCAAAAAGTCGGCGAAGAAATTCTCCAGCATACAAAGAGACGAGGCCGACAACAGGACAGTGCAAATCGCCGTGCCTACAGTGGACAAGCCGCAGGAGGATATGGCTCCACATGATTACGCCATCACGACCATTGACTTGGGTCCAACCACTAAGGGCCAAGAAATGGAAGATTTGGACAATTCTGTGTCTGCCATCAAATCAAGGTTGGCGAAGGAGGTAGCCAAAAGGAAGGAGTGCCAATTAGAGATTGAGCGCTTAAGGGAATATATTCAGCACTTGATCAAGCCACTTGATCAAGACACTACGGCAGCTCCTCTACTTCCGAACTCTTCGCAGGAGGCCATTAAAGAGATAGAAGAAAACAGGTTCACGGTTCAGGAGGCCAAAGAATGGATGGCAGCCAAGGGGATTGAAGCTGAGGCATTCGTGGAAAGATTAACTTTGGTTTATGGTCAGGCCACTGCCTTACTTTCTAGGTTGGCTGCTTTGGCAGAAGTATGGGATAACCTTCCGGATGTGCAAGATAGGATAATCCCTTGCCTTAGGATTCTGAAAGGAGTTCCTAAGCAAGAATTGGTAGAGGGAGGCGTCATCGCAGTGGGAGCAGCCTATGACTTCCACACTTGGTATTGGGCCTTGACGGCACGAGGTGAAGTCCTGGAGAGGGTCAAGGTTGATGGTGTCAGATTGGAGGAACAGGTCAAGGAAGTTCAGGCCAGAATCCTCAACATAATTGCCGATGTCCTGGATAAGGAGGCGCTGTGAGAGAATGACCTGCAGTTGGAAGTTTTGAAGAAAAGTGTCGAGGAAAATATCTTCGACATCACTGGGCCCATCTTGAGGCAGGACTGGGCCAAATTGGCGAACTTCTTGAGCATCAGAGAGTCCTTTGAGAAGACTGAACCAGAGTGGGAGGAGACCTTCGCCAGATGCGCCGAGAGCATGGATGGGCTTGAATTCAGAATCGGCATGCTTCCGCAGGTTACTATGGACGAGGTTGCCTTGATCGTGTCCAAATTCGGTGAATACACGGCAGCTCGAGAGGATCAGGATGTAGTCCCTTGAAAATAGCTCCAAATGCCAACTCATTGCTGTTCATTGTCAGTTAACTGAAGTCATTTTGGGAAACCCTAATTAGGGTTTCGTTTGTTAAATCTTGACCGTCGGCTCATTTTTAATCTGAGCCATTTATTCAATTTGAGAACTCTATATAAACTCATTGACCCTCATTTGTAATGGGTGAAGTGAGTAATAAAAAAATTGTTGTGACGAAACTATTTCCGTTTATAAAAGCTCTTGTGCATGATTTGCTAAGAACAACTTTTATTTTCAAGTAGTATGCAAGGTTTAATATTTCTCCTTCAACACTTAGAGTAGAATTAGAATAGCATTTCATTACATGTTGGTTAGATGAATGATAGATTTGATCGCAGTAGCGGATAAAATTTTGCTCATACTTTTGTCGAGTGGATGATTTGCATTTGATGTGTAAAGTTAGTCTGAGCCATTAAATTGTGGATGCTTAACTTCTGTTTGTTTCAATTACCGATTCAAATATGAAAATTCTTATCACTTCCGTTGAAGATTGCACCTGCTTCGCGTAGTTGTCCAAAGGTGGCGAAACGAAGTGTGGTTACCCATTTTGTCTACTCACTGTTGTCTCTTGAATTCTTAGGCGTAGTTTAGATCTCTAAACCCTTATCTTTTTTTTATTTTTTTGGAAAATTTGAAGATACCCACCGAAAGAGCCTTCAAGGATAAAACCGTCTAAGTTTCCAACCCGCAAAAAGAGAATTTCATGTAAGTCCCCTTGTGATTACCAGCAATCACAACGCCCACTGGCCTTATCCACATGTCAAGACCTGACCAAAGAAACCTTGGAGTTATTGTATTGTCTACTAGATTTTTGCAAGCACTTTTCCAGAGAGGATAAGAGTGTCCTTTGGGCATTTTTATTCTGTGTTCGGTGATGGCGTACTCAAAACACACACCAACAGGACACTTGGCTAGTTGCCTTAACCTTGAAGCAAAGTTAATATTTTAATAAAAGCAAATCTAATTCAACCCTAGGGTGGCCTTGTCTTAAGGGCCTATTTAAAGAAGGCTTGGGGGATGAGAAAGGTATGTTTTTTGTGTTACTATTTTGCTGTGACAAATTGAGGAGAGAAATCTCTTGACTGAAAGTAATTTTCAGTCCATTCAAGGTGGTGCTCCCTTGAATCCTGTGGCATGGTGATGTCCCCATCCCACCAAGTTAGTTGATTTCAGACAGAATTCAACACAGAGCTCAAACAAATTGTTTTGGCAAGTTCTAGTTGCAGATTACATCCTTATTTTGGTGGCACTTTCATCTCTACTTACTGATAGGAAACTTTCAAAAGGTTTGTGTGGCAAAGAAGGCTATTATGGGCGGTTTCTAGCTTCAAACATAACCAGGTTTTGCTACAGCAGTTCTCAAACATAATTTATCATCGAATCTGAAGAATTTTTGGGCATATTCAAACTACAGTGAGCTGCTACAGTGTTTTGTTTCAGTCATCTCCAGCCAGGCTTATCATCCCACACTCTTAGCTTCATTCTCCATTCTTGCAACTAGGGTTTTGTCTTGTGCTTTGGCACAAACTGGGTGTCATTGAAGGTCTGAAACTCAAAATCAAACCTAACAGATTGTAATATTCAGTATTTTCTGTTGTAACCAGCTTCAAATCAAATAAGAAGATAAGCTATCTTGCTGGATATGTTCATCTTGTTTTTGTTGAATTACTAAAAACTATGTTCTAGTGCATCTCTTTATGTTTATGCTTGGAATCCTCTAATCTACATGTTATAGTAAATCTTTGTTGAAACATAAGTTGAAGGCAAGACAGGAATTTCCAGACCAGCAAAGAGAAAAATTTCAGTTAGAACCTATAAGGGTTCTTACAGGCTGTGAGATACCAGCTGAATTGTTGCTTCTAAGAGGGCTTCATACAAGAGTCCATCTGTGCTTCATCAGAGATTTCATGTTCAGTAATTATCAATTTTCAATAAAGGAAAGGGCCTATTTTTCTGGGACGCCATCTTTCCTCAGTTCTTCAGCATCAATGACGGGTCGTACATTTCCTTCAGTGGTCGTACTTCTTTCTTGGGAGGCGCGTAGCTTCTGGCATAGACGTGTGAAGTAGTAGGCTAAAACTCCTTTCTTTTGGGCCTTGTCTTGTCTCCATCTTAGACGCCTTGATCTCTCAAGGCCTTTGATCCAGTTTCTGCATGGGAGAAATCCAAATCTAGAAGTGGGCATTGTTTTTCACCAAATTCAAGATTTCTTGCCTGGCATGTATAGATATTCTTTATTTAAATAATCTAAGGACTTTTGGGTACGTCTATTGTATGCAATTTACTTGTATCAATTGCTAGATCCACAACAGTATTGCAGTTGCTCTTAATTTACTTGTATTCAGTTTTTATCTTCATTTTATGCTTGGTGCACTTCTATATTGTTCGCTTAAAATTCATCAAAACCACTGAAAAACACAAAACAAGACAGTATAGCATCAAAAGGTTGAGTTGGAACCAGTTGGGTTCATCACATTCCCCAAAGGATAGTGCTTTGAAAGATCAAGCAGAAAAGGAGAAAGAGAAAGAAAAGAAGAAGGAAAATGAACAAGAACAAGAAATTGGGGTGATGGAGGTTGATCCTCTTGAAGACCAACCAAATCCTTCTCAAGATGTGACTGAGAAGAGTACACAGAAAAGTGAGTCTCCTACTTCCTATCCATTTGATCTGCAGAATGTAACAAAGACTCCTCCCTTAAAGAGAGCACTTCAATTCTCAACACCTAAGTCTTCTCAAACTCTTGATACTACTTCTTCTCCTTCATGGTTGGAAAATGCATTGTCAAAGAAAAGGAAAACGGTGCCTGTCAATCTTCTAGATGACAATATTGTTGGGCAACTGTTGCAATGATCTCCTAAGGCTAAGTAGTTGAAAACTACTTCAAGATTGATGGAGGATAGCAAGGATAGCAACTCAGGGCACTTGATCTTTGAAATTGCACAACCATCTGCACAAAAGGATCATAGTCAAGCTACTATAGCTGACTATAACATGACAAAGGTGGATTTGGGCCCTCCTAGCAGGGACGGAGAAATACATAACTTCCAGGTAATTGCTACCAAGTTGGTGGAAAGGACAAAGAAAGACAAGCAAGACAAGGATGAATTGAAGAAAGTGGTAGAGTTGCTTTCAAATTGTTTGAAATCATTGATGGACCCTTCTCCCCAACCTCTCAATCAAGCAAGTACTTCCTTCGATCTGAATTTTGCAGCTAGAAAAGCAATGATGAGCAAAGTACAAAAGGACAACTACCATGGGAGAATTGCTCAAGAATGGGCAAGTGATATCAAAGTTAAAGTTCCTCCTTTTATTGAGAAAACGAAGAAGGCGAAATGCTATTAAACTGAAATAGCAAATAGCAAACAAGAAGAAGCTCTGGTTGCAAAGAGATAAAGAGCTTAGGGAAATCCTGGATATGGGTTTAGGAAAAGCTATGACAGAGAAGATTGTTTCATCTGCAGAAGATTCGAGAATCATAATGTGGAAGAAAAGTATGAATGGAAAATCGCTTTCCTAAAGCAGAATATCCAAGAAAAAAATAAATTATTGACGGAATGCAATCGCATTAACACTGATCTTACTAAGAGTTTTCAGATTTTGGATGCCAACTAATGAAGGACGAGAATGGTGGAATAGCTATATTGGATGAATTAAAGGAGAGATTTCTTCATATTGTTTATACATTTTGAGATGAGCAGAATTTTAATAAGGAAACCATGAAGAAGTGGGTGAGAATTGGCTCTGCATTTTCTTTGTATGCGAACATCCTAACCAACCTTGCCACCAAATTTGACACTATTCATAGCAACAAAGCCCCCAAGAAGCCAAGGACGAAGAATGTTAATATTCTTCAACACACTGAAATTCCAATAGTCACACAGGCATTCAAGGATTACAAAGTTTGCATGGCAACCAATCGACAGGACCCAACGATGGAGGAAGTACCTGTGGGCCCACCGAATCAACCACCTCAGTAGTGGCTATATTTTATTTAAATGTTTTAATTTCATAAAGTTTCAATGTAATGAACTTTATCTATGTGTTTCTTTTAAAGAATCAATTTTCAAGATTCTGGTGACAATTATGCTTTGTAATGTTTAATATGTAATTTGAAGACATTTGAAGGGTCCGAATTTTTTTATCCTCGTTACACTATGATGTAAGAGTGAGAATCGATCAGAAGACGGATCAATAGAAATTTTGTTAATTTGTAATGTCCCCTTCTCAAGCCTAGTGAGTTGTTGCATCAGTTAGCCTATCCCTGAGTTCCCGTAGGCTAATTGCAGGTGGTTAGGGGACTCCAAGGTTCTTGGAGAGCTCTTTGGTGGGTTTTCTCGACGCCCAATGGTGTGTTGGTGCTCCTATTGGCCCTTAGGATGGTGGTGGTCTATGTTACATTTTTGGCCATTTGGGTTGTTCTCCACATTTCTTGGAGACCACGGCTATTTTTAGTAAGTGCCCGTTTTGGCACCCGACATCTTCCCTCGTCAGCAATAGCTTCCTATAGCGACTAATTTCTGTTTCAAATGTCTCGTTGATGCTTTCTGTAAGATGGTTGGAATTATTTAAATATTTACACTAAAGTTAAAAAGTAATGTTTTAATATTACTTTAGTGTTAAATATTATAAAATGAAAAGGTTATTTCCCTACATTGGATGTCTAGGGGAAAAGGGGACTTAAAGTTATTTTTAAAAAAAGCTTTTTCAAAAAAAGCAAAAAGTGTTTTTTTCGAAAAAGCAACAAAAAAGTGTTTTTCAAAAAAGCAAAAAAACACTTTTTCGAAAAAGCAGCGAAAAAGCTATAAAAGGAGGTATGAGGCTCTCATTTGGATTATTGAAGATTGCACACATAACAAGATGTTGGATTGAATGGAGAGTTCTTCCAAGGATTTGTTGAGGATGAAAACTCTCATCAAATCACTGGTTTCGGATGTAAGAGATGATCCCTAGCTGCTAGAGTGATTCTACCTCAAGAATCACCATTGTTATCACTGTTGCAAACTTAGGGTTTCAAAAAAAAAAGATTTTTAAAGTGTTTTGATTGCAGGTTAGTGGGGTTTTATTGGAGATTATTTTTAGAGATTTTGTTGAGTTTTTGATGTTTTCAGATGAGCCTTTGCTGGCCTTACAATTTGATAGTTTGATGATGCCCTAGCTGGCTGCCCCTCTCATGTTTGTCATGCCCCCAAAATTGCATCACTAAAACCAAATGTTGAGATACAAATAGATAAATTAAATAAATAGCAATATAAATATAAATATTAACAATTTAAATATTATTATTATAATTATAATCATTATAATATAATACTAAAACATGTATAATAAATATATTTACAATAAATTAAATTTATAAAATATATAACATAAAATAATATAATATATACATAGGAAATACATGAGCAGCCACTAATTACTTTATGAGGAGCAGTGATTACACTCCATAAGGGAGCACTCAAGTTAGTTTAAAAGATTAGGAATTAATCTCAAAAGGTAGCGACCAATTCCATATCAAAGGTAATGACTTTTCGGGAGAGTTACCTCTTTTCAAACAGATGTATCTTCTCATAAGGATATAAGATGTGAGTAGTGGAAGAGGGGGGCGGACCAGGAAGGAAAACATATGCAGGTCTAAAAAGATATATTCAGATCTTAAAGAGCCAGATGCAGATTTGGAAGAGATATAAAAGAAACAACAATAAAGAAAATAAAACAGCAGACTGGGAGGAAGAAATAAATCATAAAGGATCGATTGGATTAAGTATTACTGCCAGAATATATATTTGGACTGTAAGTTTAAATATAGTTATGAACATATATATATATATATATATATATTCATGCAAAAGGTAATCAATACTGCCAGAATATATATTTGGACTATAAGTTTAAATATAGTTATTAACATATATATATATATGTATAAATAAAATATATCTATACATATATATATTCATGCAAAAGGTAATCAATACTGCCAGAATATATATTTGGACTGTAAGTTTAAATATAGTTATGAACATATATATATATATATATATATATATATATATATATATATTCATGCAAAGGTAATCAATAAGAAATATATATTATGTATGATTATGTAATAATGATGCTTGCAGCAATTATTGAGCCTTATAAGTAATTATGATTCTTTAACATGAATATGGATGACAGATTTTATATTCGTTTGAATTACACTAAGCAATATTTTCTGAATATTAAGAACGTATGCAAGGAAGAATAAAGAGTTCTATCACTTCGTACTAGAAAATCGAGCAATCTGCGATTCAGATACATCAATCAGATTTAATATAAGTGGTTGCAGGCATACAGACATTTGATACAGTAAATAGGATCTGGAATGAATTATAAGGATAGTGTGCAGCAATTATTTTATGAATAAGTTTTGATTTCTCTCACATGCATATATCATAGTAGTGCTGTAATAGATTATATTCCTTTAGAATGAATAGATTATAGATATATATTTTGTATGTCTTTATCCTATGATCAATCAAATGTAAGGTTGTAGGAAGCAAGTTAGGGAGATGTAGTTTACAGGCTCTACCATGCTAAGTAGCCCACCCCAAGGGTGGATTTTTCTTAGTCTGGACGTTCCTGTCGCTTGGGGCCAAGAGGTGAGTTGTCTTGGTTTAGACGCTGCGTGCTCTTGGGCTTAGATGGGTTGAGTAGTTTACAAGCACCCTTTCAAGGCTATCCTATCAAGCCAAACTATGAATGGTTGTTAAGATGAATTCGAGGAGTCTCAATCATAAGAAGGATGGATAAGTCTACATGGATAGGGAATGCAGATACAAGTTACCCACTAGGTAGCCCACCCCAAGGGTGGAATTGTCTTAGTCTGGACGTTCCCGTTGCTTGGGGCCAAGAGGTGAGTTGTCTTAGTTTGGCCGTTGCGCACTCTTGGGCTTAACTGGGATAGCTTCGGGCGGACTTATCATGTTTCCCATCCAATTCCTATTATGATTAAACTCCCATTATGCATTGTGGATATGGTGTAGTTTAATAGTTATGCATTTACATGTTTCAAATATTTATATATGTTTGATCATATGAATTATATTCCAATATTATCTAACATGATTGCAGGATCTAAACCGAGATTTACCTTGAAGCATTTAATTGGTAAGTTATAACCCTAACTACATTGAAACTTGTGATTCTAGGGCAAGATTTAGGGCAATCCCAAAAGGGGCCATTACAATGTTTCACATTGGAAACTTGTGGTTCTGAAAATTAATGCAGATGATTTGTTGTTGGGCAACTTGTTTGGGACTAGTTTCCAAATGGTAAATAGCAGATATAAATTCTTGTAGAGGCCGTACAGCCATTGTAGTTGATTGCAGGTGATATGTTGAAGATTGGATGATCACTATTGAAGATATGAATTTATAGTGCAAAATGGCCCATGCTCATTCTAGCGCCAATATTGATGTTCATGACTGAAACACTTCTCAGATTTTCTTTGTTGACTTTGACTGTGATTTGGAGGCTGTTAGATGTTTGCTGGAGTGGTTTGATTCTCGCCTGTGACTCGGGAAGGTGTGTATACATGTTTGGTGAATGATATAAAGGGTTTTTTCGCTGTTTCAGACTGTAACAGTCCATGTTCAGACTGGACAGCGCTCAGATTTGTATAACAGACCCTTAGCAACATTTGAGTTGGGCATTACAGACCTTCATTGTTCTCACTTCTCTGTTCATTGCCCAGATTTACATAACAGACCTATTCCCTTTCAAAAGAGTGAGTTAAAAGTTGATTGGAGGTGTTAACTGAGGGATACAGTTTTCAGTACATGTGGACGTGGCTTTGGAGCATCTGGAAGCATGCTGGGTGTGACTGAATATTGTTGCAGACCTGAATCTTGTCCCTTCTTACCATTTGGAGGGTGAATGATAGTGCTAGGCTATTGTTAGGTGTGTGGTGACTTTCGGGTGGAATAATATATGTGAATGGAGGTTGATTTAATGGGTTCCAATGCTGCCATAACCTGCAATTGAAGAATTGCAGACCTGTAGAAAGTTCCACATGACAACTCAGACTTGTAATGTGCATCATCACCTCTATTTCCAAGGTACTTCAAGCTGTTACTTCATATGAACCTTTATTTTATGTATTCGCACTACTTATGAATGCTTATTCACCAAGATAAATTGTAACAACAGCAGTTATGCAAGCATTGATAATTAACATCAGGCTTTAATGCCAATAGTGTGTTCCTATTTTCATGTTGTGTTATTGTTCTTATTACCAAAAAACAAGGAAAAAAATTGAGGGTGGTTATTACATAATTCTAAAAAATTTATTTGTCTGTGTGTATTGAAAATTGAGTGTGATGCTTTGTATTTGTTTGTGTATTGAAAATTGAGTGTGATGCTTTGTATTTGTTTCTAAGTCTATGAGCTTGGGATGGATACTTGAAAATTGCTTCTCTTTATATCTGCAATATTCAATCGTATTACATTCATCTCTTTCTAGAGTTTAATGGGATTGAAATCTGAATGATCATTTACCTGCTCTTAGCTTTTCCAATCTGTGAATTGAATTATTGATAGTACTTATAGCCTGAACGTTGAAGTTACTGTTTTGAGTTCCATTTTTATTGAATTTTCGATCACATTTGTATCATGGCTATGAACAAATGTTAGTTTACCTTTACTACTTTCTGGTCAAAAGTATACCCATCTTTTAAAATCAAAAAATCAAATTCTTATCATACAAGGGAGCTGTACCTTATTCAAAATTCAAAGGGAAGTTAATTAATAGCTTGCCCAACTGTTTGTTGTTCATTTGTCTTCACTTTGGGCATAAAAGAGTCATATTGTTTTGATTTTTCAAGAAGACAAATCTGTCAACCAACACACCCCAATTTGTCCACCAAGACTCTACAAAATAAAATATTAAAGAGTAAGAAAGCAAAGTCAAAACATATTTTATCAAATTATCAATAGTTGTACATTTGAAATTTGTAACTTGTAAGATGCATGTGAAATAAAGACTCCAAATTTTATACCTAGTGTTTCAGTGTTTCTTCCTCGAGTAGCTAGCTCCGAAGAAAAGAGCCTACCCCTTCCAGCCCTGTAACTTTCCAATTCTTAGACAATGAATTCTCTCACCTCAACCTAGGGTGTCGCCCTCTAATTGCATGTCATGAGGCCCTCCATAACCTCTTCATTAGGATCTAAGAAGGTATCTGAATAGAAAAAGCGGGGTTTGAGGAAGTACCCTACTACATGGATGGGTTGGTGGAGTTGATTGTTCCACCTCCTATCGATGATCTCTCATATGGGATCAAATTTGAAGTTGTCCCCCTTGTAGTAATTATGACAGACTCTTTGGCCCTATCCATGGCCTCATAAATATACCCCATTGGGTTTTGATCCTCATCTACCAAACGGAGAACTCTAACCAAGGGTTCTAACACCTACAATTTACAAATATAAAAATATTAAAGTTTCAAATTTATAATGAAAGCCATATTAAAAAATATAGATATACAATTTGAATTTAAATTCATAGTTTTTGGGTTACCTTCATGATCTTTGTAGCTCTTTGTGCAATAAGATTGTCAAAGAATATGCTTGCAACCCTCTCTCCTCCATACTTCTTTGAATAAGATGAGTCTAGCCATGCTTGACTCGCAAACATCTGTTTCAATTAAGTCAATGAACCAATAATGTTTTGCCACATTACGAAAACCATTGCAAACCTTGTGACACCCGATCTTACCAACTCTTTCCCTTGGATGCGATCTCTCATCATATTAAGAACCCAAAGGTGATTGTAGCTAAATTTTGTTATGCTCCTTGCATCATCTACAACTGGTGTCACCCAGTCAAGTTTGTCTATGTCCTCCAAAAGAAGGTCAAAGCAATGTGTTGTGCAAGATGTCCAAAAAAGTGTCGTATGTTTGTCTTGGAGCAATCTCCCAGCTGCCACATATGCTATTACATTATCAATTATGATTTGTACCACATTTTCTATGCCCACCTCCATGAAAACTTCCTCCAACATTAGACACAATGTTTTTGCATTTTTTACTATGTTAGAGGCATCCATCAATTTCAAAAAAATTACTTCACCATTTGAAGCTACCAATAAATTGATAACGGAGCAATTTTTCCTATCTATCCATCCATCTAAAAGAATAGTGCAGCCATATTTTTTCCACTTCCTCTTTTGTTCTTCCACTATTTGCCTTGCCCTTTCGGTTGCATTCACAAGCAACCTACAAGTACAAAGTGAAACTACAAAATTTTAATTTTTGAACACAAAAAATAACCTAAATTCAACATAAATTACTATAAATTAACTAACCTCCCACTCAAGTCTTTTTGAGAAGGTGCCTTGTAGCCTTTCCCATAACTACCAATGCAATTACCAAATTGTCCCAATAAGGACTACTCACTACATTGAAAGGAATGTTGTTGAAGTACCAAAAACCAGCACATGCATATCTGCATGTTCATGCACCTCCCTGTTCCACCCAGCATCCAATAATAGTTGTGCTTCAGGTGTGTTTCTGGGCACAAAATAACTATGTAGCGTGTGTGTAGGTTTAGGCGTCCGCACTCTACACGAAGTAGATGAAGTGGAGGCCGATGTGCTTCAAATTCCTAGACCACCAAAAGAGCCCACCATGCCTTGAAATGCCATATCTTCATCTGATTTTGGTTGCACTTGATAACCATGACCACCAGCTATGGATGCCGCTATGGCTGCCCTTGTCTTCTCCCTTTGCACTTTTTTCTCTTTTGTGACTACAAGTAGGGCATTCATCTCTCTTTTTATCTATTTCGTGGTCCCAAGACATAGCTTGGCATCACGATGAGTAATGCCTACAAGATGGTATTTCAAGTGATTTATGCCTCCATGATGTAGCTTCTTACATTTAAGGCAAATAATTGACCCAAGCATCGGTCCTTGCACAACATATTTCCAAGCAGGGTCTCTAGCTCATGGAGGACGAGTGCCTGTAATCGACGGTGGCACCACTTGGGTGGAGCCCGAGGCTAAAGCTGATCCAAAAGCTTCTTAATTTGCCATTATATGATGTATTTAACCTGCACATACAAAGTGAAAGCACAACATTTAATTTTAGAATTAAAATTAACCTAAATTCAACATAAATCACTAAAAATCAGCATAAAATTATTTTAAATCAATAAAAAAAAATATAATCTAAAGATTCTAAACATTTTTTTCCAAAAGAAAAAGGTTAAAATCAAAAAAATAAGTGTGTATGCAAAAAATGGCGAATTTAAAAAAAATATCAAAAATCTGTGATGAATCCAATTTTTTGGAATTTAAATACAGAATAATACTTAGTTTTAGCCAATGATGATTATTATTTTTAACCTAGATGTTGGATTTTGCAGCCAAAATAAACAAAAAAAAATTTAAAAAAACAAAAAACTGACCTGCGCTTCGAATTTCCCTTCAAACTTCACCTAAAACCCTTTTCGATCTTCTCTCCTAAATGCCAAAATGTTGTGAATGTTGTGTTTGAAAGAAAAAAAATGTGTGGAGGGGGTTTCACAAAGCTCAATGGTTGTTTTGGAGCCATGTTTTTGGCTCACTTTTTGATGCGACCTATGTTTTATCCACGTCCCCGCGAGTCTTGTGCTTGGATTCGCCCAAAATCCAACAAGTACTCACCAAAAAATCAACAATTTTTCTAGCAAGTTTCTCGCCATGAGAATAACTCAGCAAGTTTTGGCGACGACGAGTTTTCGACAAGTCTTCCAACTAAGGAGTAGAGAACTTGAGTAGATCCCATGAATGTTGTTCCACATATGCAAGTATTATAGCTTTTGCAACATTTAAGACCTATTTGATACACAATTGCATAAACCATCACAGAGCTAATAATACTAGGCTAGGTGATGCAAACTCCTCTCTACCCTAGTCCATGTGTACTTTTTATATTTGATGCCAAGCAAATCCAAAAAAAAGAATAATAATAATATTTCCTACTTTACATTATATTAATAAAAGATAAATAGTACAATATTCACAAAAAAAGGAGGGTGGTAGGCAGCATGTTAAAATAATTGTCATTGACGTTAAAGCAAAGAATTAAGGCTCATCATTAGTCAAAGAAATAATCGCTGTATATAATGCGATTTTATACAAGAGGTGCGAATGGAATAATTGAAGAGACGTGTCTACATAAAAAGGACGTGTCTCAAGAGATGTGTTTTTAGAAGCAACCAAGTGCCGATCATAGAGAGACGTGTTGGGTGATCAAGGACGTCTTTCATCAAAAGACGTGATCATATCATGCTCGAGTAAAGGAACGCGTCCCTTAAGATCTGGAATATGCTTACGCCTTTCTTTCTAAAAAAAAAAAAAAAACACAAAAAATCTTATGAGAATGCGATTACTTCTATAATGATTTTCTGAAGAGGTGCACACACTAAGCACGTATTTTCTAAAATACGTATCACTTCAAGATCGGGTCTTTCTCTAAAGTCGTAGCTTCTGAAAAAGGAAAAGACGAATATACTCTTGACATCTTTCTATGAAGAGATGTGGTCTCATTAAGTGACCTTCAAAAAAGGACGTATGTCTTTCTATGAAGAGACGTGGTCTCATAAAATGGTGTGACTCTCTAAAAAAGGACGGACCTATATTGAAAAGGCGTATTTCTGAACTAATACACTTTTTGGAGTGATCTGGAAATTAACATTATTGACAGAAAATTAGTTAATCTTGATTTGCCAAGAGGTGTGATTGGCAAAACAATAAAATAGAAAGGAGTTTCAATTTATATTTCTGAAGAGGATCTTTTATCAAGAATTAAAGGATAATACAGATTAAGACTAATTCAGATTAATGAAGAAGTGCGAATGAAAGCTGAAAAGATAGTCATGTCTTTTCATCAAAGGTCACTAGCCTTGTTCTAAGTATATATTCAGTATTCATTCAGGCTTATTTGGTGTGGTTGTGTGTGGATTAGCAGATCAGTCAAGTGTCCCATCTCTTTGTGTGGGCTTAGGGTGATATCATTTATCACATAGAGCAGATTGGAGAGCTGGGATTGTAAAGATCAGATTGAAGGCAATCTTACATCCATCAAGTCAAGGTTTGATACTTTGCACTAGGGGTTGGTGCTCCTTGTAGGTAGGTGCCTACTAAATCTGTGAAGGTCTAGGTGTTCCTTGTAGGCTACATTCTACTAAATCATCTTGTTGTGAATTTGTAGGTTGGTGCCTACTTTGTAAAAAATCATTTTAGTAAAGTTGTGTCAACTTGTGGAAATTGGTTCATATCAAAAGTTGATTGTAATAAGTTTCAAAAAGAATAAAATTGAAAGTTTGTGTTGATTTACTGATTCACCCCCCCACCTCCCCCCCCTCTCAGTAAATCTTTGTGCTCTTCAATTGGTATCAGAGCAAGGTCCTTCTTGAAAGCCTAACCGCTTGAAGGAGATCCTTAAGAGCACATATGGCGAATTCAAGCAACACTGTGAAAGCACCCATCTTTGATGGGACTAATTATGCCTTTTGGAATATCAAGATGGAAGCATACTTGAATGCACTTGGGTTTGATGTGTGGCAATCTGTTGTTGATGGGTATTCACCTCCAGCTACCCCTCCAACGGATCAAGCAGGGAAAAAGAGAAGTGAAAACAATGCAAAGGCCAAGCATGCTCTTCTTTGCAGCCTAACAGATTTTGAGTTTACAAAAGTCATGAGATGCAAATCAGCAAAAGAAATTTGGGACAAACTTCAAAATATTTATGAAGGAGATGCAAAAGTTAAAAAGGCAAAGTTGCAAACTCATAGAAGAAGGTTGGAGACTCTCAAAATGGAGGATGATGAAGATATTGCTTCATATTTCCTTCATGCTGATGAAACAGTGAATATCATGAGGGGACTTGGTGAAGAGATCAAGGATGACTTCATTATTGACAAAATTCTAAGATCTCTTTCTACAAAGTTTGAAGCCAAGGTTGCAGTGTTGGAGGAATTAACAAACTTGGATCAGCTAACCAAAGATGAATTACATGGAATCCTTGCTGCATATGAGATGAGGATTGAAGATAGATCACCACAAAAGGAAGTCTCATTCAAAGCATCCAAAAAGGGGAGGAACAAGCATGAAGAAAAGGATGAAAAATCAAATGATGAAGCAGAAGCTTACTTCATGGGTAAACTTAAGGAAGGAAAAGGAAAATACAAAGGAAAATTTCCTTTTAAGTGCTTCAATTGTGGAAAAGTTGGACATTATGCCTCAAAATGTCCTCAAAATGAAAACAGCTCTAGTGAAGAAGAAAAAGAAATCAGCAACAAGAAAAAGGGAAAGAAGAATTTCAATAATAATTCAAAGAAGAAGTTTCAAAAACATAAGAAGAGTTTCTATTCAAAGAAAGATAGTAGCACCTCCGAAGAACAAAGTGAAGATTGCTCTAGCAATGGTGAAGAGGAAATACTATTTATGGCTGAATGTGAAGAACTAAATGCGGATGAAGTTTTTGATAAAGAAGAAAAGATTGATCAAGAATGTAATGAAGAAGAGGAAGTGGATCTTGAAGAAGAACTGCACTATGCTTATAAGAAGAATGAAGATTTGAAGAAGAAAGCTACCAAGTACAAATTGAAGGTCAAAGTGATAACAAAAGACTTGGAGAATTCAAGCAAAACCATTGAAGATTTGAGAGCTCAAATCATGGAAGCTGAAAGAAATGAAGAAGAATTGAAAAACAAACTCAATACAAAGGAGATGAAATGTAACAAGCTGGAGCAAGAGATAGCAATGCTAAAATTGGAACTGGAGAAAACAAAGGTTCAACACACAAAGATTGATGAAGAATCCAGCAAGTTGATTGAGCTAATGAAGGCTCAAGATGTTCTTCAAAGCAAAATGGGAGGTAGTTTTGAAGAACAATCCAAGAAGGTCACTAACTCCAAAGAAGATTTCAAGACCTTCTCAAAGCAAGTTGAAGAAGAATGGATAAGTGCTGATCCTAAAAGAAAATCAAACACTAGGCAATCATATACATTCAATGGGTATTGTTTTCTATGTAACAAATTTGGCCACAAGGCATTAAATTGTAAAAATAAAGTAAAAAATATTCCTAGCTACCTTAGGAGAGATTATAATCCTTTCACACCATTAATGGACTATAATAGTTTATGCTACAATTGTAATAACTTTGGGCACAAAGCACAAGCTTGTAGGACAGTTTTTAATGATTCTCCAAAGCAAAACAAAAAGGAAGATAAGTCCATTAAAAGGAAAGAAGTGCCTATCAAAGTGTGGAAGAAAAAGGAGAAATCAATGTTCATTCAAACCACCTTACATGCTGAAAGTAAGAAAGATAGATGGTACATTGATAGTGGGTGCTCAAAGCACATGACAGGTGACAAGAGCAAATTCATCTCTCTTGAACCTACTGATGAAGGAACAGTAAGATTTGGTGATAATACAAGAAAACAAATAAAAGGAAAAGGAACACTTAGTCTAGATAATGGGAGAACAAAAACAGAAAATGTTTTGTATGTTAAGGGCCTAAAAGAAAATCTTCTAAGTGTTAGTCAACTTTGTGATCAAGGACATAGTATCACATTTCTTTCTAATACATGTGATATCAAGAAAGATGGAAAGCTGGTTGCTCAAGCTGAAAGGAAACATAATTTGTATATCTTAAAGGAGATAAGTTGTGAAAGTTGCAACCTAGTACAAGAGGATGAAAGTTGGTTATGGCACAAGAGGCTAGGCCATCTCAACTTTGATAATATTGTCAAAGTTAGCAAATCAAATGCTGTGAGAGATATGCCAAGGATAACAAAACCTTCTAATATCATTTGTAGAGAGTGTCAACTTGGAAAGCAAACAAGGTCAAGCTTTAAGTCTAAGGAGCATTCTTCATCAAAGCCATTAGAACTCATACATACAGATCTTTGTGGGCCAACCAAATCCAAGAGCATGAATGGAGAAAGATATTTTATGTTGCTGATTGATGACTTCTCAAGAATGACTTGGGTTGCATTTTTGAAAGAAAAATCTGAAGCTTTTGATAAATTCAAAGCTTTCAAAGAGCTGGTTGAAAATGAAGCAAACATCAAGATAAAATGTCTTAGATCAGATCGAGGAGGAGAATTCACATCAAAGGAATTTGAAAATTTCTGCATAGAGCATGGAATTAAGAGGCAATTTTCTGCAGCAAGAACCCCTCAACAAAATGGGGTTGTAGAAAGAAAAAATAGGACGGTTCAAGAAATGGCAAGGGCAATGCTAAATGAAACCAAGATAGCAGATTCCTTTTGGAAGGAAGCAATTCATACAGCAGTTTACATCTTGAATCGTGCACAAATAAGAGTGAACAATGAGAAGACACCATATGAACTTTGGAAAGGTAGACCAGCAACTGTCAAGTACTTCAAAATTTTTGGAAGCACTTGCTACATTAGAAGAGATGAAGGAGATTTGGCAAATTTGACACAAGAGCAGATGAGGGAATTTTTCTTGGCTACTCATCAAAAAGTAAAGCATATAAATGCTACAACAAAAGAACTCACAAAATTGTTGAAAGTGCTAATGTAAGAATTGATGAAGGAAAGCAATTCAAAGAAGTTGGACAAAGTGATCACCAAGTTCAAACTATGAATGATGAAGACAAAGAGGATGAGGACTCTCAAGAGGAAGAAAAGGAGGAAGAGGCAAAGGAAGAAGAATCTTCACAAAAGACTCCCATGAAGACACCAAAGACACCTTCCAAGTTTGTCCAAAAGAACCATCCTGAAGATTTGATTCTTCAAGATAGATGTAGATCTACAAGGAAAATGATGAATTACAATGAAGATTGTCATGTAGCATTCCTATCTCAAGTTGAGCCCAAAACTTTTGAAGAAGCAAGCAAAGACAAATGTTGGATTGGTGCAATGAATGAAGAATTGGATCAAATAGAGAAAAATGAAACTTGGAAACTTGTCCCAAGACCAAAAGATAAGAATGTAATTGGCACAAAATGGGTTTTTAGAAACAAATTGAATGAAGAGGGTCAAGTCACAAGGAACAAAGCAAGGTTAGTGTGCAAGGGCTATGCACAAGTTGAAGGAGTAGATTTTGAGGAAACATTCGCACCAGTTGCAAGGATTGAAGCAATTAGAATGTTTTTATCCTATGCAAGTCACAAGAAGTTTAAGGTGTATCAAATGGACGTCAAATCTGCTTTTCTTAATGGAGATCTAGAGGAGGAAGTTTATATTGAACAACCTGAAGGCTTCCTATTATCAGAAGACAAGGATTATGTGTGCAAGTTAAAGAAAGCTCTCTATGGGCTTAAACAAGCTCCTAGAGCTTGGTATTCTAGACTTGACAAGTATCTCAAAGAGCAAGGTTTCAAAAGAGGAGATGTAGATAGCAATCTATACATCAAAGAAGAGGATGGACATTTATTGATTGTGGTGGTGTATGTAGATGACATCATTTTTGGTGGAGACAAGGACAAAATGTGCAAAGAATTTTCATCATGTATGCAAAAAGAGTTTGAAATGTCAATGTTGGGAGAATTATCCTTCTTCCTTGGGCTACAAATTTCACAATCAAGTAAAGGTATTTTCATCTCCCAAACCAAATATGTGAAGGAAATGTTAAAAAGGTTTAGAATGGAAGACTGCAATCCTGTGAGTACTCCCATGGTTACAGGTTGCAAACTAAGCAAAGATGATGAATCCCAAGAAGTGAATCAAACACTATATAGATCAATGATTGGGAGTTTGTTGTATCTAACTTCTACAAGACCAGACATAATGCAAGCTGTTGGAGTTGTGGCAAGATTTCAAGCAGCACCAAAAGAAACACATGTTCATGCAGTAAAGCGTATATTCAAGTATTTGAAAGGCACAATGGAATATGGTCTATGGTACCCTAGTAGCAATGACTTCACTCTTGAAGCATTCACAGATGCTGATTGGGCTGGCAATGTGGATGATAGAAAAAGTACAAGTGGAGGAGCTTTTTTTCTTGGAGGAAATCTAGTCTTGGATGAGCAAAAAACAAGAATCAGTCTCTCTATCTACAACAGAAGCTGAATATATTGCAGCAGCAGCATGTTGCACTCAACTTTTGTGGATGAGGCAAACTTAAGAGACATCAAAGTGGAGTATGATCATCCTTGCACTATATATTGTGATAATACTAGTGCAATCAATATCTCCAAGAATCCAGTGATGCACTCAAGAACCAAGCACATCCCTATTAAGTATCACTTTTTGAGAGAACAAGTAGGAGAAGGACAAGTGTGTTTAGAATACATAACTACAAAAGAGCAAACTGCTGATATATTTACTAAACCACTTCCAAGAGATACATTTGAATATCTAAGGGACAAATTGAGAGTTGTTCCACATCCATCAAATTAATTGATGGCTGCATGTATTTAGGGGGAGCTACGCACAATAATCTTGTAGCTTCATGGAGCTGAAATATTGTTAGAAGACCCCCTGCCATTGATGTCAAAGGGGGAGAAATTGGAGATAGGGGGAGTTTTTTTTTAAGCATTAGAAAACAAGGATGTTATTGAAAAGGTTGCCATCAATGACAAAGGGGGAGATTGTTAAAATAATTGTCATTGACGTCAAAGCAAAGAATTAAGGCTCATCATTAGTCAAAGAAATAATCGCTGTATATAATGCGATTTTATACAAGAGGTGCGAATGGAATAATTGAAGAGACGTGTCTACATAAAAAGGACGTGTCTCAAGAGATGTGTTTTTAGAAGCAACCAAGTGCCGATCATAGAGAGACGTGTTGGGTGATCAAGGACGTCTTTCATCAAAAGACGTGATCATATCATGCTCGAGTAAAGGAACGCGTCCCTTAAGATCTGGAATATGCTTACGCCTTTCTTTCTAAAAAAAAAAAAAAAACACAAAAAATCTTATGAGAATGCGATTACTTCTATAATGATTTTCTGAAGAGGTGCACACACTAAGCACGTATTTTCTAAAATACGTATCACTTCAAGATCGGGTCTTTCTCTAAAGTCGTAGCTTCTGAAAAAGGAAAAGACGAATATACTCTTGACATCTTTCTATGAAGAGATGTGGTCTCATTAAGTGACCTTCAAAAAAGGACGTATGTCTTTCTATGAAGAGACGTGGTCTCATAAAATGGTGTGACTCTCTAAAAAAGGACGGACCTATATTGAAAAGGCGTATTTCTGAACTAATACACTTTTTGGAGTGATCTGGAAATTAACATTATTGACAGAAAATTAGTTAATCTTGATTTGCCAAGAGGTGTGATTGGCAAAACAATAAAATAGAAAGGAGTTTCAATTTATATTTCTGAAGAGGATCTTTTATCAAGAATTAAAGGATAAAACAGATTAAGACTAATTCAGATTAATGAAGAAGTGCGAATGAAAGCTGAAAAGATAGTCATGTCTTTTCATCAAAGGTCACTAGCCTTGTTCTAAGTATATATTCAGTATTCATTCAGGCTTATTTGGTGTGGTTGTGTGTGGATTAGCAGATCAGTCAAGTGTCCCATCTCTTTGTGTGGGCTTAGGGTGATATCATTTATCACATAGAGCAGATTGGAGAGCTGGGATTGTAAAGATCAGATTGAAGGCAGTCTTACATCCATCAAGTCAAGGTTTGATACTTTGCACTAGGGGTTGGTGCTCCTTGTAGGTAGGTGCCTACTAAATCTGTGAAGGTCTAGGTGTTCCTTGTAGGCTACATTCTACTAAATCATCTTGTTGTGAATCTGTAGGTTGGTGCCTACTTTGTAAAAAATCATTTCAGTAAAGTTGTGTCAACTTGTGGAAATTGGTTCATATCAAAAGTTGATTGTAATAAGTTTCAAAAAGAATAAAATTGAAAGTTTGTGTTGATTTACTGATTCACCCCCCCACCTCCCCCCCCTCTCAGTAAATCTTTGTGCTCTTCCACAGCACACCCATAGAATCAAACAAAAGGACCAATAAACAAGGGCCAAGCTCATAAATAAACATAAGCCACCAAGGTATGCCAGGCAAAGGAGGGTCCTAGTCATCAGGGTTTCCCCAAACATTACTAGGGTAGCATCTTCAATCGGCTCCCAACCAGTGAGAACGGCAATGTCTTCTTCATTCTCCTTGGGAGGTTGTTGAGCACGAACCAAAGAAATAGCAAGCTGCAAATGAGAGAATTTTCCAATGTTTCGCCAGCCAAAGTCTCACTTGGGATTTGGAGGACAGGAAGGTTGAGACCATCCTCCATGAGCAGTAGAGTCCCTAGAATTCTAAGGCAAGGGGCCATGGGAATGAGAACCATGATCTCCACATATTCCACAATCCCACCTAGTCAAGTGGCTACACCTACGCCAACGACCTCAAGGGGAGGTGGAGTCAAGAAAAACCGAGGCACTAGTGTAAAGGGCATTCCCCCAATGATCAAGCAACTCCTGGAGATGAGCAACTTCAAGTGCAACTTTGCCAGCTTGCACGTGAATTTACATGAGAACATTAGAGCAAATAATCACTTTACAATAAAAAGAAAAATGTTTATCAACAATACAATGAGTAAAAAGAGCAGCATTTCTATCTTTCCAAATACTCACAAGAATGTCCACCCTGAAAGCATGCCAAATTTGGGTATTTTTATGTAGGAGGCAAGGCCAATCTCCAAGGAAAGCCATGTGCCAAGAAAAAGGAGCAGATTTGAAATGTCTTAAAAAATCATGAATCCAATTCCATGCTTCATGAGCCCAAGGACAAAACCAAAAGAGATGCTTAAGGGATTTGAATTGATCAAAGAAGGGACAATGGGAAGTGGGGATTCCCATCCAAGTAAAGGTTAGTTCCCATAGGAAGGCCTTGGTACAATAAACACCAAGCAAAATGAGCCAATTTAGGTTCTAGCACTACAACTGTGGAGACAACTAGGAATAACCATTAGATGGCTTGTAATTTTGAAAGGGAGTGTCTAGATACCACTTCCAATCCTTCCACCAAGGTTTGAGACATTGCACCCCAACTTTGTGAATCATCTAGAGAGGGATAAAATCAATAACTACTTGATAAGTTTCTTGGTCCTGATTAGCAAGCTTGAATTTAAGTTTGAAATCTGACCAAGAAAGAAAATTCTTGGTGGCCTGACGAATGAAGTCTGGTAAAATTCTAACTCCCTATTTGAAGAACTTTAAGGCATGAATCCAAGGCAAGTGAGCAAGTAGCCTCCCATGAGAGCTAAGAACCGAGGACCACCAAATGGAGTATTGGTTAATGGATAACCCATTACGCAAATCATCTCCAGCCCAATGAAGCCAAGGCTTGAATAGAAACAAGTTCCCTCATGGTAAGAAGGGTGATGAGGTCAAAGCTTCTCCAAGTCGAACGACTTTGAGCCATGCCAATACTAATGCAATGACAAACAATACTTTTCCAAGCTCCGTTACATTGGAGAGCTTTGATGATCCATTTGGCACACAAGGCAATGCCTTGGCAATGAATGAATATCAATCCCAAGCCACCAACCTCCTGAGGGAGGCAGCAAAATTCACAAGCAACCCTATGGAAGCGGTGATGCGCATCACTGCAGCCCATAAAAAATCTTTGGGAACTTCTCAACCTTCAAATAAGAAGCCTTGGAAGGGACCCAACATGAAGAGTAATAAACATGAGTGACTGCTAGAATCTTAGAGCAAATTTAAAAATTTTCAGCCAAAGAGAGCAGCTTGGTAATTCAAGAGTGCAACTTTTTCTCAATTCTCACAATCATAGCCTAACAAAGCTCTGAAGGAGTGGCATGGAAAGCGAATGGGATTCTTAAAAAATAGAAGATCTCCCCATAATCAATCCATTTCCAATTAAACTGATCAAACCAACCCCACTTGGGGATACAAGATTCTCTATAGCACAAGGTCTTGTGCCATTGGATGTTGGAGTTGGGAGCTTGACAAGTAGTTGAGAAGATCCAAGAAGGGAGGTCCCCTTCACATGGGATTGAGAGACAATTTGAGCTATCAACAACCATAACATAGAGATTTGGAGCAAGTGGACAACCTTCCCTAATAGACTGGAAGAGTCAAAAAGAAGTGGATTGTTAGCTTGAGATGGTAATGCAAGTAGAGGCATTTGCGAAAAATTTGGACCGTCTGAAAGAATTGAAGACTAAAGCCAAGACCCTATACATAGCTAATATGAAGGGCCACTCTATGAGATCATAAGCTTTGGTGAAATCAATTCTGATAAACACAACAGATTGATGGGAATGACAAGCCCATTCCATACCTTCTCACACAACAATTATAATATCCAAAAAAATTCTAGACTTAATGAAACCTGTTTGCTCCAACTGGACAATTAAGGGCAACATGGAATGAAGCTTAAGAGCCAACACTTTGGCTATGGTCTTGTAAGACACCTTCAACAACGTGATGGACCACCAATTATTGATGTCTTTTGGGTCACCTACTTTAGGTATGAATTTGATATTGCCTTTATTAATGAGATTTCCTAACAATACCATTTGCATGGCTTCAAGATAAACGTTGTGCAAGTCACTACCAACCATATCCCAAAAGGTTTTGTAAAATTCACAAGGGAAGCCATCTAAGCCAGGCTTTATCGTTGGCCATAAAAAACACCACTTCCTTAAGATCACCTTGAGTGAGAAGTTGGTCACAAAGAAAGTGTTGGGCATTTGAAAGTTGGCAAGGAACAATTGCGAGACATTGCCGCAAGGCAAGTTGTCTTGTAAGAGTGTAAACTTGAGCCACAAATACCTGCTCATAGAGTCAAAAAAAGACTTGGAGAATATCAAGAAGCTCTTTAAGCAATGTTTGCCCTTCGCAAGTCTGCTTGATAGTATGATAAGTATGGTGAGCTCGCAAGGCTTGAAAGAATTCTTTAGAGACCTTATCCCCAATCTTGAGCCAATGCAATCATGCCTTAATTTGAGCATCGCGAGCTGTGTGAGCGTCACAGTTGAGCCAACTAAAGTTGGGCAATGGAGTCAAACAACTGAGCTTCAAGGGCGGCAATGGTGAGGCTAAGCTCTTGAGTGGTAGCCTCATACGAGTGATAGCAAAACCACACTAGTTGTCGCCCAAAATGCAAAGGAAAGATGAAGTACAGGTTATGGCATCATTACACTAAGCAATCCACCCAACATCATGAAGAGGACATAGCTCGAAATTCCAAACACATTGAACATGTGTTGATGTCACTTTGTGGTTGAGAAGAGATGTGTTAAGAAAAAACTAGCTCTTACAGACTTTGGAACGAATATCATAATTGTATCAAGAAATGGTCAAATAAGACAATATCTGCTAATGATTCGATAGGAAAGGAGTACCAACTGGCAACGTAAAGAATGATTGAGCCGAAATCATAACCCAACTAAGCTACTTTAAGACCCTATTAGGTCCAACTTGCAAACTGCTCCAAGTTTACCATGTCATATGATCATAATAGCGACCATCAACGTTGTGGTCGAAAAAACCCAATTTATTGCGTATAAAAAAACAAGCCTCCTTTTCCAACTGCCCAATGCATTGGCAAGGCTCCACATTTATCATGCAGCATTTCAATCATGCTAAAATCCCTGCTAGCAACAGGCATTGAATTAGCAATCCTACGCAAGAGAGATCTCTTAATAGCATCATTGGAAGCATAAACATTAATCACCCCAAAGGAATAATTATTAACATTGAAAAGAGCCCACCCTATCCAATTAGTGGAGTCACATCGATAATCAACCAAGAGCTAATGTCGCGTGGGTGAGAGAAAGGTGACAACTCCCCCACGGCCAACCTCATGGTTAGTGCAGAGAAAAAAACTAGACGACCAAATAACTTGGCATGCTGCAAAACGCAAAAAACCCGACACTTTAACCTCTTGAAAGCAAAGAATGTCTCAATTTGAAAGCTAAAAACAAACATCACAAACAAAGTATTTTCGAGGGAGGTCAATGAGACCCCTCACATTCCAAGAAATACAATTCATTTAACAATCATCAAGAGGCATTTCCTCGTTATCTAGCCCCTCAAGTGTGAAATAATTATCCTAATAGTATGTCAAGCAACTCAAAGCCCCCAATTTGGACACTAAGTTGCAAAAGTTTTCGCTATCGTGGCACAAACTAGCCATCTTCCAAATACCCAGATGTTCTTCAAAATCTTCTTTGACCCATAAGAGGGGAGAAGAATGTTGAGAATTGCCAGAAGTACATTGTAAAGCTTGTTGTGAAGCAATCTATGCTAAGGGTTCTTAGCTTTGTGATTAACCATCGCAAACCAACCTTCCTCTTCAATTGTAGGAGGTGGCAACCCTGCAGAGGGTTGAGTAGAGGGTTTAGGCTGTTGGGATGTAAAGTTCTACACTTAGATTTCACACAGTAAGGACGAGTGCTTAATAACACAAAACAAAAGTAGACATGATTCGTCACATTCAGACCCGAGATGCAATAATATCAAATACTGGAAACCAATCAGAATAAGATCAAAGGGAGGCGATAATACACACAAATATAATCACACCAACAATGATACTTATTTATTCTGGAAGTAAACGTTGTAGTTCATACACAGCTTAACCAACAGAATTGACTTGTACAATCTACGATCAACATAGAGCTTTAGTTATGACTTAGAATGCTGCAAGGTGACTCGAACAGGGTCACTTGTGAAAACAATGATCACACCCAAGCGCCCTGACTTAGTAAATCCGACAAAGGATAGATGAGTTCCTGAACCTTGCATGAACTCCTTCCTGTGATGGCGCGATATTTATCTTGCCGACAACACTTGTTCATCGTTAATAGCTTGGGTTCGCTGATGCTGCGATACTCTTCCCGTGCTCACAACAATCTCATCGCTGCCTTCTCTCATTGGAAACAATGCTCAGCGTTTTGGTGATTAGAGATGGAACCAGACTTCCATTACACAAAGATCCCGATGATAGAACACGCCAAAGCTCTTGAGTGATTGATGGCGAACTTATGATGGTGATACCGTTAGCGTCGACTCTCCTGGAGGCAGATGAATGAACGGCAGTGTCTCAAGCGCATGGGGTGTAGCCATGTGGGTGGCCAAAGCCTGGAGGCTCGGCCACAGTGATCGCTTGTGATCGCCTCCGTCAACCTTCAAAACCTTTCTCCTCCAATATATCTCCTTGTCGGCCCTATACAATGCAATGGAATGAATGAAGTCAACGATTGAGCAAGAGAAGGAATCACAAGAGAGAATTGCACGTCGGGTAAGGTTTGCATCTTACCAAAGCGCTGATCATGCCGAGGGTGTCGTCTCAACAGATCCCATGAATTCTCTCCCACAATCCATCTTCATCTCTCCTTGAACACAAACCGAGTATAAATAGGAAATGAAAGCACCTACCTCAAAGGAGGTCGGCCAAATAAATTTAAATATTATTTATTTAATAATTTAAATTTATATTTAATATTAATTATTAAAATATTATTATTTAATTAGTGTTAAAAAAATATATATAATTCCCTCCAAAAATCAAATTCAAATTATTTGGGGACATGACATGGTAGGCCAAAGGACAATCCTTAATCTTGTCGTTTGATGCCTGGCATCAATAGCAAGTATTAGGGAGATTGATATACTAGACAGACTAAGAGTAACAGGTTTGACCAATATGAATGTGCACAAACTCCTTGAGGTCTTTGGAAAGATCAACCTCGGCACAAACTTGGCGTTGGGGGAAAGCCGAATAGAACTTCTTGGCCTCAATGCAAACGACAGAGCCTAGAGAAGAAGCTATTTAGGTGAGAAAATTCCAACATGGCAAAGGCAGCCACAAGAATTCAACCTAGATAGGGACACAAATGGACATTTCACTAGAGATAGAAAAGTCACGAGTCCAAAGTTTAAACACAAGGAGAGAAGAACAGACAAGCCATGGGCCCCATTTGTGGATAGCCTTAGCATGATTAGCCTCAGCAAAGCAAAAAAGGAAAAACCCCTTAGTGAGGTTTTGCATAGCAATCCCATGTGGGGAACAAGCTTTGCCAACCCAGTCTTTGAACAATCTTTCACAAGGAACTCTACCCACAAAATAACCAATTAGAGTAAAAATTTCAAACCATTTATAGGCATTCTCAATCTCCGAAATGGGAAGCATGACATCTAAAGGTGGGTCAAGGGACTTACCTCGTGAAATAACTTCAAAACGAATTTTTGGGGGTGTTTGAGCAGGGGTGCCATTGATGGTCTTCATCAAGCTTTCAATTGTAACAATAGCAACTTCAAAGGAACGAAAAATTGAGGCCATATAAAGGGGTGAAAAAAATGCCCTCAAGCCTAGTGAATGAAAAGGGACCACAATAAATGCACGCAACGTAAGATGCTTGCAGAGAAATGAAAGACACAACACCTAAAATAGAGCTCAAGCAATCAAGTATCTGAAATACATTTGCCAAAATTGATCACATGTGA
>CM021102.1:287561143-287597734 GCA_007115665.2 Sequoiadendron giganteum | reverse complement strand
AACAAAAGGACCAATAAACAAGGGCCAAGCTCATAAATAAACATAAGCCACCAAGGTATGCCAGGCAAAGGAGGGTCCTAGTCATCAGGGTTTCCCCAAACATTACTAGGGTAGCATCTTCAATCGGCTCCCAACCAGTGAGAACGGCAATGTCTTCTTCATTCTCCTTGGGAGGTTGTTGAGCACGAACCAAAGAAATAGCAAGCTGCAAATGAGAGAATTTTCCAATGTTTCGCCAGCCAAAGTCTCACTTGGGATTTGGAGGACAGGAAGGTTGAGACCATCCTCCATGAGCAGTAGAGTCCCTAGAATTCTAAGGCAAGGGGCCATGGGAATGAGAACCATGATCTCCACATATTCCACAATCCCACCTAGTCAAGTGGCTACACCTACGCCAACGACCTCAAGGGGAGGTGGAGTCAAGAAAAACCGAGGCACTAGTGTAAAGGGCATTCCCCCAATGATCAAGCAACTCCTGGAGATGAGCAACTTCAAGTGCAACTTTGCCAGCTTGCACGTGAATTTACATGAGAACATTAGAGCAAATAATCACTTTACAATAAAAAGAAAAATGTTTATCAACAATACAATGAGTAAAAAGAGCAGCATTTCTATCTTTCCAAATACTCACAAGAATGTCCACCCTGAAAGCATGCCAAATTTGGGTATTTTTATGTAGGAGGCAAGGCCAATCTCCAAGGAAAGCCATGTGCCAAGAAAAAGGAGCAGATTTGAAATGTCTTAAAAAATCATGAATCCAATTCCATGCTTCATGAGCCCAAGGACAAAACCAAAAGAGATGCTTAAGGGATTTGAATTGATCAAAGAAGGGACAATGGGAAGTGGGGATTCCCATCCAAGTAAAGGTTAGTTCCCATAGGAAGGCCTTGGTACAATAAACACCAAGCAAAATGAGCCAATTTAGGTTCTAGCACTACAACTGTGGAGACAACTAGGAATAACCATTAGATGGCTTGTAATTTTGAAAGGGAGTGTCTAGATACCACTTCCAATCCTTCCACCAAGGTTTGAGACATTGCACCCCAACTTTGTGAATCATCTAGAGAGGGATAAAATCAATAACTACTTGATAAGTTTCTTGGTCCTGATTAGCAAGCTTGAATTTAAGTTTGAAATCTGACCAAGAAAGAAAATTCTTGGTGGCCTGACGAATGAAGTCTGGTAAAATTCTAACTCCCTATTTGAAGAACTTTAAGGCATGAATCCAAGGCAAGTGAGCAAGTAGCCTCCCATGAGAGCTAAGAACCGAGGACCACCAAATGGAGTATTGGTTAATGGATAACCCATTACGCAAATCATCTCCAGCCCAATGAAGCCAAGGCTTGAATAGAAACAAGTTCCCTCATGGTAAGAAGGGTGATGAGGTCAAAGCTTCTCCAAGTCGAACGACTTTGAGCCATGCCAATACTAATGCAATGACAAACAATACTTTTCCAAGCTCCGTTACATTGGAGAGCTTTGATGATCCATTTGGCACACAAGGCAATGCCTTGGCAATGAATGAATATCAATCCCAAGCCACCAACCTCCTGAGGGAGGCAGCAAAATTCACAAGCAACCCTATGGAAGCGGTGATGCGCATCACTGCAGCCCATAAAAAATCTTTGGGAACTTCTCAACCTTCAAATAAGAAGCCTTGGAAGGGACCCAACATGAAGAGTAATAAACATGAGTGACTGCTAGAATCTTAGAGCAAATTTAAAAATTTTCAGCCAAAGAGAGCAGCTTGGTAATTCAAGAGTGCAACTTTTTCTCAATTCTCACAATCATAGCCTAACAAAGCTCTGAAGGAGTGGCATGGAAAGCGAATGGGATTCTTAAAAAATAGAAGATCTCCCCATAATCAATCCATTTCCAATTAAACTGATCAAACCAACCCCACTTGGGGATACAAGATTCTCTATAGCACAAGGTCTTGTGCCATTGGATGTTGGAGTTGGGAGCTTGACAAGTAGTTGAGAAGATCCAAGAAGGGAGGTCCCCTTCACATGGGATTGAGAGACAATTTGAGCTATCAACAACCATAACATAGAGATTTGGAGCAAGTGGACAACCTTCCCTAATAGACTGGAAGAGTCAAAAAGAAGTGGATTGTTAGCTTGAGATGGTAATGCAAGTAGAGGCATTTGCGAAAAATTTGGACCGTCTGAAAGAATTGAAGACTAAAGCCAAGACCCTATACATAGCTAATATGAAGGGCCACTCTATGAGATCATAAGCTTTGGTGAAATCAATTCTGATAAACACAACAGATTGATGGGAATGACAAGCCCATTCCATACCTTCTCACACAACAATTATAATATCCAAAAAAATTCTAGACTTAATGAAACCTGTTTGCTCCAACTGGACAATTAAGGGCAACATGGAATGAAGCTTAAGAGCCAACACTTTGGCTATGGTCTTGTAAGACACCTTCAACAACGTGATGGACCACCAATTATTGATGTCTTTTGGGTCACCTACTTTAGGTATGAATTTGATATTGCCTTTATTAATGAGATTTCCTAACAATACCATTTGCATGGCTTCAAGATAAACGTTGTGCAAGTCACTACCAACCATATCCCAAAAGGTTTTGTAAAATTCACAAGGGAAGCCATCTAAGCCAGGCTTTATCGTTGGCCATAAAAAACACCACTTCCTTAAGATCACCTTGAGTGAGAAGTTGGTCACAAAGAAAGTGTTGGGCATTTGAAAGTTGGCAAGGAACAATTGCGAGACATTGCCGCAAGGCAAGTTGTCTTGTAAGAGTGTAAACTTGAGCCACAAATACCTGCTCATAGAGTCAAAAAAAGACTTGGAGAATATCAAGAAGCTCTTTAAGCAATGTTTGCCCTTCGCAAGTCTGCTTGATAGTATGATAAGTATGGTGAGCTCGCAAGGCTTGAAAGAATTCTTTAGAGACCTTATCCCCAATCTTGAGCCAATGCAATCATGCCTTAATTTGAGCATCGCGAGCTGTGTGAGCGTCACAGTTGAGCCAACTAAAGTTGGGCAATGGAGTCAAACAACTGAGCTTCAAGGGCGGCAATGGTGAGGCTAAGCTCTTGAGTGGTAGCCTCATACGAGTGATAGCAAAACCACACTAGTTGTCGCCCAAAATGCAAAGGAAAGATGAAGTACAGGTTATGGCATCATTACACTAAGCAATCCACCCAACATCATGAAGAGGACATAGCTCGAAATTCCAAACACATTGAACATGTGTTGATGTCACTTTGTGGTTGAGAAGAGATGTGTTAAGAAAAAACTAGCTCTTACAGACTTTGGAACGAATATCATAATTGTATCAAGAAATGGTCAAATAAGACAATATCTGCTAATGATTCGATAGGAAAGGAGTACCAACTGGCAACGTAAAGAATGATTGAGCCGAAATCATAACCCAACTAAGCTACTTTAAGACCCTATTAGGTCCAACTTGCAAACTGCTCCAAGTTTACCATGTCATATGATCATAATAGCGACCATCAACGTTGTGGTCGAAAAAACCCAATTTATTGCGTATAAAAAAACAAGCCTCCTTTTCCAACTGCCCAATGCATTGGCAAGGCTCCACATTTATCATGCAGCATTTCAATCATGCTAAAATCCCTGCTAGCAACAGGCATTGAATTAGCAATCCTACGCAAGAGAGATCTCTTAATAGCATCATTGGAAGCATAAACATTAATCACCCCAAAGGAATAATTATTAACATTGAAAAGAGCCCACCCTATCCAATTAGTGGAGTCACATCGATAATCAACCAAGAGCTAATGTCGCGTGGGTGAGAGAAAGGTGACAACTCCCCCACGGCCAACCTCATGGTTAGTGCAGAGAAAAAAACTAGACGACCAAATAACTTGGCATGCTGCAAAACGCAAAAAACCCGACACTTTAACCTCTTGAAAGCAAAGAATGTCTCAATTTGAAAGCTAAAAACAAACATCACAAACAAAGTATTTTCGAGGGAGGTCAATGAGACCCCTCACATTCCAAGAAATACAATTCATTTAACAATCATCAAGAGGCATTTCCTCGTTATCTAGCCCCTCAAGTGTGAAATAATTATCCTAATAGTATGTCAAGCAACTCAAAGCCCCCAATTTGGACACTAAGTTGCAAAAGTTTTCGCTATCGTGGCACAAACTAGCCATCTTCCAAATACCCAGATGTTCTTCAAAATCTTCTTTGACCCATAAGAGGGGAGAAGAATGTTGAGAATTGCCAGAAGTACATTGTAAAGCTTGTTGTGAAGCAATCTATGCTAAGGGTTCTTAGCTTTGTGATTAACCATCGCAAACCAACCTTCCTCTTCAATTGTAGGAGGTGGCAACCCTGCAGAGGGTTGAGTAGAGGGTTTAGGCTGTTGGGATGTAAAGTTCTACACTTAGATTTCACACAGTAAGGACGAGTGCTTAATAACACAAAACAAAAGTAGACATGATTCGTCACATTCAGACCCGAGATGCAATAATATCAAATACTGGAAACCAATCAGAATAAGATCAAAGGGAGGCGATAATACACACAAATATAATCACACCAACAATGATACTTATTTATTCTGGAAGTAAACGTTGTAGTTCATACACAGCTTAACCAACAGAATTGACTTGTACAATCTACGATCAACATAGAGCTTTAGTTATGACTTAGAATGCTGCAAGGTGACTCGAACAGGGTCACTTGTGAAAACAATGATCACACCCAAGCGCCCTGACTTAGTAAATCCGACAAAGGATAGATGAGTTCCTGAACCTTGCATGAACTCCTTCCTGTGATGGCGCGATATTTATCTTGCCGACAACACTTGTTCATCGTTAATAGCTTGGGTTCGCTGATGCTGCGATACTCTTCCCGTGCTCACAACAATCTCATCGCTGCCTTCTCTCATTGGAAACAATGCTCAGCGTTTTGGTGATTAGAGATGGAACCAGACTTCCATTACACAAAGATCCCGATGATAGAACACGCCAAAGCTCTTGAGTGATTGATGGCGAACTTATGATGGTGATACCGTTAGCGTCGACTCTCCTGGAGGCAGATGAATGAACGGCAGTGTCTCAAGCGCATGGGGTGTAGCCATGTGGGTGGCCAAAGCCTGGAGGCTCGGCCACAGTGATCGCTTGTGATCGCCTCCGTCAACCTTCAAAACCTTTCTCCTCCAATATATCTCCTTGTCGGCCCTATACAATGCAATGGAATGAATGAAGTCAACGATTGAGCAAGAGAAGGAATCACAAGAGAGAATTGCACGTCGGGTAAGGTTTGCATCTTACCAAAGCGCTGATCATGCCGAGGGTGTCGTCTCAACAGATCCCATGAATTCTCTCCCACAATCCATCTTCATCTCTCCTTGAACACAAACCGAGTATAAATAGGAAATGAAAGCACCTACCTCAAAGGAGGTCGGCCAAATAAATTTAAATATTATTTATTTAATAATTTAAATTTATATTTAATATTAATTATTAAAATATTATTATTTAATTAGTGTTAAAAAAATATATATAATTCCCTCCAAAAATCAAATTCAAATTATTTGGGGACATGACATGGTAGGCCAAAGGACAATCCTTAATCTTGTCGTTTGATGCCTGGCATCAATAGCAAGTATTAGGGAGATTGATATACTAGACAGACTAAGAGTAACAGGTTTGACCAATATGAATGTGCACAAACTCCTTGAGGTCTTTGGAAAGATCAACCTCGGCACAAACTTGGCGTTGGGGGAAAGCCGAATAGAACTTCTTGGCCTCAATGCAAACGACAGAGCCTAGAGAAGAAGCTATTTAGGTGAGAAAATTCCAACATGGCAAAGGCAGCCACAAGAATTCAACCTAGATAGGGACACAAATGGACATTTCACTAGAGATAGAAAAGTCACGAGTCCAAAGTTTAAACACAAGGAGAGAAGAACAGACAAGCCATGGGCCCCATTTGTGGATAGCCTTAGCATGATTAGCCTCAGCAAAGCAAAAAAGGAAAAACCCCTTAGTGAGGTTTTGCATAGCAACAAGGCAGATCCCATGTGGGGAACAAGCTTTGCCAACCCAGTCTTTGAACAATCTTTCACAAGGAACTCTACCCACAAAATAACCAATTAGAGTAAAAATTTCAAACCATTTATAGGCATTCTCAATCTCCGAAATGGGAAGCATGACATCTAAAGGTGGGTCAAGGGACTTACCTCGTGAAATAACTTCAAAACGAATTTTTGGGGGTGTTTGAGCAGGGGTGCCATTGATGGTCTTCATCAAGCTTTCAATTGTAACAATAGCAACTTCAAAGGAACGAAAAATTGAGGCCATATAAAGGGGTGAAAAAAATGCCCTCAAGCCTAGTGAATGAAAAGGGACCACAATAAATGCACGCAACGTAAGATGCTTGCAGAGAAATGAAAGACACAACACCTAAAATAGAGCTCAAGCAATCAAGTATCTGAAATACATTTGCCAAAATTGATCACATGTGATAACCAGTCAATATATATACTGCACTTATGTTTTACTAAACCAAACCAATTAACACAAATTCCTAGAAATGATGCAATCTGGAAACTGTTTATTGCAGCAAATGATTGCAACACCCAATTATATTTGAACTTTCAGATCGAACATACACTAACTCAAATACACCTACACAGCCGATCTCGAATATTAACCAAATCACAGCCCACAAATCCAAAGACCCTTACAGAACCGGTGTCTGACCGACCCAACTCTAATATGCAATCGTGGACACTGCTGAATGTCGAGTATGAATGACGTTGAAGATTTAATGCATCCACCGGTCACTAATCTCAATCCTAACTGCATAATAATGACTTCAATTGCAAATCAAAAGTCACTATATCATCAATCGATGGCGGCTTAGAGGAAGACACTCCCCAATGTATTCGCAAGGATCCCTCAAATATCGCCAACTCCTGTAGATGTAAGATGCTAGCGCTTGGAGAACATATGCAACCATTTTAGCATCAGGGGCGAAATTCACGACAAGGCACTCCAATGGATCTCGTGAAGACCAAATAGTCAATTATAATTGTTAGAACCTTCGCCCCTATACAATAATCGACATCAAAGAGTACCGAGTGGTGGATGGGTGAGAAATGGCGAAGACTTATAGAAGAGCTACGATGTTGGGTGAGGGCTACATCCCACCTAGCTCGACTAACAAAGGGCTATGTCCTTGCAAGTCTTGATTCACAACTCCATTTCCATGATACCCCGTAATGAACATGAATCCAATATAAATAGGAAATATAAGCGCTTTCCTCAAAGGAGGTCGGCCAATATAAATTTATATATTATTTATAATAATTCAAATTTATTATTTAATATTATATTTAAATATTTATATATTATTAAATTCAAGAGTGTTAACAAACACTGTTTTACAACCTTTATTTGAAATAGGGCCTCATCAAGTAACAGGGACATGACAAGCAAAAACTAAAAGAATCTTGCAAAAAATTGCAGTATTACGTGCACTCAATAAAGCCAAGAAACCTTAGAGCAGAGCTTAAAAGAATTTGTTTCCTTCAGCTTAAATTCAATTTCTACTCTTATTTTAATGTATATTCTAGTTGTGAGCATGTAATTGGATATATTTGCATGTCTTCAAAGTTGTTTTAGAGAAAGAGAGCATAGAAAAACATTTGTTTCCTTAAAAAATGTCTCTATATAATGTTTTTTGTCATGTTTATGTTGAGTTCAAGTCAGCCAAAAATCGGCCTATTGAGTCTATGCAAAATACAAGTTTCTCCACACCTTTTCCACCAACCTCTATACACTGTCTAAGAAGGAAAGAAGGAGAAGCAATAGGTGTGTCTTGCTACAAGAATTATATTTTTTGTTGTAAATTGTCTCAAGGTTCAAGTTTGTGTTTGTATTCAACAATGATAAAATTCGGATGAAGTTCGGCAAGGAGAAAAATTCAACAAAAATATTGTGATTAAATTTATCTTATATAAATTTGAATTTAAAATATATATATATAATTGTCAAAATAGTTTAACTTTTCTAAATAGATTTGAAACAAAATTATATTATAAAGTAAAATAATCAAATCAATTTATTAATATTATATTGAATTTATAAATTAATATAAATATTTTACATTTATTAAATTAAAATTATTAAAAATAAGACAATATTATGTTTTGATTAGGGGTAAAAAACGGGTTTTGATGGGGCCCGAAACCCAGTACAAGGGAAAGCAAGCTGCAAAAAAGATAAACCATAAACCAACAGTAGCACCACAGCAGCCTCTAAAGGATTATCATGACTACACACTGCAACTTACAAACAAGCAAGGGCCTGAGACCCTTAAACAACCTAGTTTTAACCGGGACCAGAAAACCTTTTAGCTACATAAAGAACCTGCCTGCATCTGCCAGGCATCAGCGATCCAACCTGTGTCAACCAAGCAACAACAAACCAGCCGCTCATGGATAACACCACTGAGCCAAGAGAGATAACCTGTTTAACGGAGTAATAAACCATTAAGCATCTAAACAAAAACATCAGCAACTCCAACAACCCCACCTCAATAGGGGAGGAGAGCTCAACAAACTTCTGGGCAAAGAAATGTCCACCAAGTCCACTACCGCCTGAAGACTCCAACAGCCTCAACCTCCACCTCCATAGGAGAAGCATCCACCTCAATAGGATCAACAACTGAGGAAGCCAAAGACAATCACCTCCCAACTCCACCTCCATAGGAGCAGAATCCACCTCCATAGGATTCGAGAGAAAGACCAGCGCAGCAGCAGAACAAGCAACCATACCACCCAAAGGTGAAACCTGGTAAGAGGCCAACACCCACAAATAGCAAGCAACAAAGGGAAGCCACTGAGCCTGAAGTAACTCAGCCCGTTGGGACAAAGAAAGGAACTTAGAAAACCACCCAGCCTTCAGCATAAAAGGAGAAGCCAAAGAATCCAAAGCATCCAGGGACACCTCCATCAACAAAAACACTTTCAAACCAGTCTGCTTCAGCATAAAGGCAGCAGAAACAAACTCCAAAACCACGTAAGCAGACAGAGGCTGCGAGCCATAGAGGTAACCAAAGAGCAAAGCCAGGCACGGGAAACCAAAAAATAGAGAGAAGGGCAAAAGAGAAAAACCATGAAGCTCACCATCCGACCCACCAAGGTCTAAGAGAATGCATACTCCCACCACAAATAGCCCCATCACAATCCATCCACACACCACACTCAGCACCAAGAAAACCACCGAAAAACCCAGAGCCAAAATCAGCAGGCCAGAGGAGCAACCAAAGAGCAGAGCCAGGCAAGGGAGACCGAACAATAGAGAGAGGGGCAGGAGAGAAAAACCATGAAGAACACCATCCGACCCTACAAGGTCTGAGAGAATGCAGACTCCAGCCACAAACAACCCTATCACGGTCCACCCACAAGCCACACCCGGCACCAAGACAACCACCCAGAAACCCAAAACATGAAAGATAGGCCAAACCTCCACAGTTCCAACCAATGGGAAGCACCGCCAAACATCAGCAGCTACCACAAAACACCGAGGGAAAGAGCCACTAAAAAGGCGCCACCAAACAGACTGCAGAGAGGGGCTGAGGGAAGCCAAGAAGAAACCAAAAAGAGAGTAGGACAGCAAAAAGAGCACCCAAGCCGTCCCATTACGCCCAATAGGACCAGAAATAAGCCCATCCTCCAACCAAACCTCCTTAGAAAACCCAAAGCACACACTCACCAGCTGTAAGGAAAAACAAGCGCACCCCACAAAGGCCATAGCCAAAACCCTCAAGAAGAAATGCAAAGGGCAGACCAAAAAGCAAACAAAAACCAAAGGAACAACAACATCCTCCATCCCGTCCCGACGAAGAAGCAAATTTGTCACCTCCCAACTGGACGACAACAGCTTGCTCTGCACCACCACCACCTGACTGGAAGAAGGAAAAAAACAACACGAAGCCGTCGCTGAAGACAATATTATGTTAAATTTGTACACATTATAATTTAAATATGTTCAAATTTTTAATTTTAATTTATTAATATATACATAATAAATATAAATTTTATATATTGAATAATAAATATTGTAGACACCTAAAAATGTCCTAACCCAACCACACCTCATTTTAGCATATCCTATCCTATTAATTAATTAAATAATATTTATTTAATTAATTAATTTACCCATCACCCTTATCTCACTTTATTCTAGCCAATTAATTAAATAAATATTTATTATTCATTTAATTAATTTAACCTTTTTGTAATATTTAATTAAATAAATATTTATTGTTTGATTAATTAATTTATCCATTATCCTTATTCCCCACCTTTAATTAAATAAATTTAATTTATTTATTTAATTAATTCTAGCCCTATCCCCAAATCCTCTAGCTAAAATAATTCATTCATTCATTCATTTAGGCTAATTAATGCCCATTACCCTTTTCTTCCATTATTTAATTCCACTTTATCCCCTATCCTTATCCATTTAATCCTATCCATTGATTCCATTCACATGGATTACAATCTAAACTTGTCACCAAATGACAAGTGTCCCCTTCACATGTCTAACTAAGCCCTTGTCCAAATTCATTGAATCTAGACACTTCCCAAAAGTCAAACTAACTTTTCATCTTAGCCCTTCACTTAATATCCCACCTCTTAATCCTAGTCATCCATATAGGGATGTTGCCCCTAAACCTAGCCCTTATCCCTCATGTGACACTTGTCACATTACTACAACTTCAATCCAAACCCTGTCTTCTGATTCAATCCTAGCCATTCATCATGAATGCATCCAAACCCTCCATTCCTTCCTTCTCATTTCTATAAATGAGAGGCCTCCCATCCCATTTTGATGAACATCTTCTATGCTAATGTTATTCTGCTGGAATTTCTATGGATTCATGAGCAACCACATTCAAATTTTCAACAAATCAACATACTACATTCAATCTTTTGAGGTTTGCATGTATTTGGTTTGAATAGGCTAGATTTATGCATATTTCTATTATATATCATTTTACATGCATACAAATATACTATAATTTAAAATCCAATTTAAATATTTTAACATACTAAATAGTCGGGGGAGTTGCAACTCGAGATCCCTCCCTTCTATTGTTGTTCCATTATTCGCATGACTCTTGTCTGCATGACCCAAAACTACACCTGCCAATACAAAGGAGAGGAGGATGAAAGGTGTTGAGGATCTCATCAATCGGGAGACCACCCTTTCCATCGTTTACCATCATATTCAGGCCACGAGGAACTTCATGCCCGCCAAGGTTTCTCACCTCTTCCAAATGGCCAAATATATTTTCATTAGAAAAGCCCAAGCTTGGTTCCATATAAAATTTTAGGGCAAATTAGAATGAATTTTTGGATTCCATAGGAATTCACTGAAATTCAAACTTCATACATAAAGTTCAGCGAACCCTGTGACATAGGTTGTAAACTTGTAGGCAAGAGGGAGATCACAATTGCTCCAAGCTTGAATTTTTTTTCAAACATGTAATGCTTCAATTCTTTTCCAAAATGGCTTACTTTTATGGTGTTACTAGTGAAAAAAAATTCTCCTTAAGTTATAACTTAAATTGTTCTTGGAACATTGAGATTCATTTCATTATGTTGAAAATTATATAATCCTTGAAATTCTTCAAATTCTATGCAACTCATTTCACAGTTGAACCACCCTGTGGTAATTCTTGTGTTAATCAGAAACAACATGTTGTTGCGCTGTGATTGCATGTGCTGTAAGTGTACCCTATTGGCATGAGCGCACCATTCATAAAGACTAACTGCAAAATCATAAGTAAAGATATGAATCTCATTGACACCTTGGACAGGTATTTTTCCTACCATAAGACAGCAACAAGATACTTAAACATTGTCACTAACATTTCTTGAAGATTATGACATAGATACTCCAAATACTTACTTCTTTTTTAACACAGTGAACACTGTGGTAAACCTGTATTAGCCAGAGTCATAATAGAAAAGGTTCAATCTCAATATTTTTCATTTGTTGCCACAATAGAGAATGAATCAATTAGGATCGCCCAAATATTCTCCAAAACTAAAGAAAAAATAAATAAATCATAAGAATTCATGTGATAGAAATATGACTCAAATGTCCTTTAAATCCATGACTTTTTAATTTCTTCTCGTATGATCAAATAACTGATCTCTGTAAACCTATGTTTCCAAAGTAGAAATTTACAATGAACTTGTTGCTGACTACAAAACTATGTGACTGAGATAGGAAAATTTCAGCAAATCAATTATTTAGGACCACACAAATATTCTCTAAAACTAAAGAAAAAGCACATAAATAATAAGAATTTCTGTGATAGAAATCAGATATTTACACGCCCTTTTAATCGCTGATTTCTTAATCTCTTCTCATGTGATAAAATAACTAATCTCTGTAAACCCGTGTTTCTAAAGTAGAAATTTACATTGAACATGTTACTGACTACAAAACTATGTGATTGAGATTGGGAAATATCTGCAAAGGCACCCTGTACACTGACTACATTAATTCCCAATATATAGAAAGTTTTACCAGAACCAATTTTTTCATGAAATAACAGGTAGCAATGAAAAGCTCTAGTCATTGAAATGTTAAGATAGCTGTCGCAAGATCCAAGGCACTCTAATCCATTGATAGCAATAAACTGCAGTATTGTAATCAAATCAAACAAAGACATTGTCTTGGAGAACTGAGCTGCAATTGTATTTCAAGCCAGAAATCCCAACCATTTTGGTTAGATACACTACCTATGTTAAAGCCCAAAGTAACCAAGTTTCTAACCTCAAATTTATAGAAAAAAATGTTATGAATGCAGTTTACCCATCACGTTAGGGATACTACCTTGGCAAAATCACCTAATTCAATTCATTCTGACAGTAAACTTCAATGTAAAATAAACCAACAATGTTAACATCTGTAAAGTATAAACTGTAATATGTGCATGTGTATTTGTAAGAAAAGGCATGATTGAACCCCACTCAAGAACCAAAGTTTTGTTTATGTTTAAGGCTTACCATTTGACCAATAGCAGCTGTGACAACTGTTGATGGATCAAGAAATGGCACATCTGATGAAGCAACAGTACTCACATTTTCTACAACCTGCCATCACCATTAATCAGAAAATTTAAATATACCAACTCTGAATAACCACACCTGTGTAGTAAGTGTAACCATCAAGTTCTCACTTTAAAACTGACTTTGCAACAGTATCACATTCAACTGAGCACTATACTGGTAAATTGGCGATTGATTGGAGACAAGTATAAAATGTGTGCTTCCATAAAAACAAAAAGAATACCACCATCCTCTAATTAAGGACTTCTCTAAAAGTTAACTCTGCCTTGGGTTCTGTTGGTGTGTGTTTTGAGTACGCCACCATACACAGAATAAAATGCCCAAGGACACTTTATCCTCTCTTGAAAAGTAATTGCAAATACCTAGAAGATAATACAATGACTCCAATGTTTCTTTTGGCCAGGTTATGACATATGGACAAGGTCAGTGGGCGTTGTGATTTGCTGGTAATCACAAGGGGACTTACAGAAAATTCATTTCGCGAGTCGAGGACTTAGACAGTTTTATCATTGAAGCTATTTTTGATGGGTATTTCAAATATTCCAAAAAAAGGGCAAAAGGATAAGGGTTTAGAAATCTAAACTACGCCTAGGAACTCAAGAGACAGCAATGACGAGATAAAATAGGGTAACCACACTTTGTTTCGCCTCCTTTGGACAACTACGCAAAGTGGGTGCAATCTTCAAAGGAAGTGATAATAATTTTCATGTTTGAATTGAAAACAAACAGAAGTTAAGCATCCACAATTTAATGGCTCAGACTAACTTTGCACATCGAATACAAATCATCCATTCGACAAAAGTATGAGCTAAATCTTATCTACCACTGCTATCAAATCTATCATCCACTTAACAAACATATAAATGAAATACTAATCTAATTCTACTCTAAGTGTTGAAGGAGAAATATTAAACCTTGCACACTATTTGAAAACAAAAGTGATTCTAAGCAAATCATGCACTAGAGCTTTTATTGACGGAAATAGTCTTGTCGCAACAATATTATACTACTCACTTCACAAATTACAAATGAGGGGGCGAGCTCAATTTATAGGATCCCCGATTACAATTCAATGGCCAAGATTGATTTCGAATCAACGGTCGAGATTACAAAATAAAACCCTAATTAGGGCTTGTCACAATTAACTACCTCTCGACCAATAAGAAAATTACATTTTGGGACACTTGTCCTTTTTGCTAAATATAAACCAATTCCATGGATAAGTCAGGTTCATTGAACGTAGACATGTTGACTTGGAACAATTTGATTGGTTTCGAAGATGACAAGGTGCCACCTCAACGTGCTGGATGTCCTCCTTGGTCTCCTTGTTCTTTTCCCATAGATTTATCTACCTTTGCCGATGACTTTGTCTTTTGTATTTGCTCCTTCCTAGCTGTGATCTTGGATTTCCTTCGGGATTTTGATTTCTTCTTCTCACTTGCATCAGAATCTGGGAGTCTTCCCTTGGAGCAGTTATTGAACTTTTCCTTCCTGATTGCCTTGAAATTCCTTCAAGTGCCTTGAATTTGGAGAAGAGCTCTCCTGTGCTTTCGCCAAAATGGAGGAAATTGGAACTCTCTGTGAAGTAGTTCCCATACTTAGCCAAATTTTGGCTATTCAATTTCGTCTTGTAACACCTTCATGTGGACCATTCAACACTTAGCCAAGATTTTGGCCATCTTTATGCTCGAATGAACTTTGCCTGTGGATTTGTCTTTAATTTCGAGTTTGGCTTGTGCTAAGTAGGGCAGACTCCATCCTTGGGCAAGAATTTTATTCATTTCCTCCTTATTCCTCTTCATTTTTCTTGTTTTCTTTCCAACACTTAGTCAAAATTTGATCCTTTTATTGTAGGAAAATTCCACACTTAGCCAATTTTATGAGTTTTCCTTGGCGGACTTCATAGTTGTTGCGCCACTTTGCTCATTTGTTAAGGCGGAGTTTGTCTTCCTTGTGCTATTCCCATCTCGCTCTCAGGCCGACTTCATCTTCTCTTGGACAAGGCGAACTTTGAAGCTGGCTGGACAAGATGCATTTTCCTCTAAGAGTACTTGATCTTGTGGCTAGACATCTTCATGGCGGACTTCACCAATGCTTGGACATGCTTCCCTATTGGAAGGCGGACTTTGCCTTGTGCCTGCCATTGCTTCGGGTGAACTTTGCCAATGCTTAGACACTTCCTTTCCTGTAGCGTACTTTATACTTAACCAAACATCCGACTTAGTCAAAATTTTCAAATTTTCTCTCTCCTTCTGGGTTGGACGGACTTGGAGGTTTCTCTGCCATTTTGCATTTATGTCCATGCCTTAGAAATTTATTTCATGTTGAGTTGGGCGGACTTCGTGTTTGCCTTGCCATACACTCTTCCTTCCGTGCCAAAGAATTTTATTCCGTCATGCCGAGGAGTGAATTTCATGCTAGCTTGATCCCCTCTCTCTCTAGGCATTTTTTTTATCCATGCCTTAGAAAAATTTCCTCTCCCAAAGTTGGGCGGACTTCAACCTCTCCTTGACATTGGCGCACTTTAGCCTTGCCTTGTCCAAGGGCGGACTTGGACATCTTCAATTTAGCCTTGGCGAACTTCATGATTGGTTGGCCATGTTGGGCGGAGCTACTCATTGCTTAGAGAATTTTCTTGACACTTAACCAAATTTTGAAAATTTATTCTCAACACTTAGCCAATTTTCGAAGTTTTTTTTCTCCCCAAGGTATCAACACTTAGCCAATTTTTAGTTTTTTCTTAGCGGACTTCCTGCTTGGCCGGACATTTTTTTTTTGTGCTGGGCGGACTTCATCATGTTCATGCCAGTTTTTTCCTTGCATGTTGCTGGGCGAACTTGCTTTGTCTTACGCCATCCACCTCTCTCCAAACATCTTGGGCGGACTTTAGCTTCCTCATGCCAAGGGCGGACTTGGCTTCCTTCTTGCCATGGCGGACTTGGCTTCCTTCTTGCCATGGCGGACTTGGAGACCTCCATGCCATGGGCGGACTTCAGCCTTGGCTTGCCAATGGGTAGGGCGGACTTCTTAGACTTCATGCCATTCCTTCCTTGAGGGCGCCATCTTCATGACTAAGCCATTTTTCAAAACTTTTGCCATTTTACCTTGATTCTTTTGACATCTAGAGGCGTGTTGATTTCTTGCCTGATGGAATCCAAAAAAATAGAAACTTTCCAAAAATAGAAAAAGCAAAAAGCATCCCTAAAAAATAGGAACTCCAGAATGGCCTAAAAATGCAGAAAATCAAAAAAGCAAAAAACAAAAAAGCAGAATCCCTAAAAAATAGGAAGTGTCAGAATTGACTCAAAGCAATGGCGTTCCTCGTCTACCGGTCCTTCTAAGTACTTCCATGACATCTAGGCACTGATATGGGCTCAAATTCTCTACTTGGCTCAGATGATTTCTACAAAACTCTAGCTCTTCATTGTAAATAAATGGTGATAAGCAATTGCGCTGCCAAGGCAAAAACCCAAAAAGCAAAAAGAAGGGGGTCCCCATTTGCAATGGGGCGATGTGTGAAATAGGTCACAACAGGTTCCAAGGACCAAATTATTTATGCATTTTTCCTATTTTAGATGTACTTTCAGAAAGTTTCACACACACTGCAAATGGCAAGATATAAATAGGAAAAATGAAGTTCTGAAACTTCAACTGGGATTCTGCATTTCATACTTCATATAATTTGAATTTCCACCTTACAATAAAACTGACAGTAAGAAAATAAACATACAAGATCTCCAGAAGAATCTTGTTCATTGGCAAGATCCTGAAGAAACCACAATGCACTTTGATTATCTGCAACATCTTGCTTTAGATCCAATAGCTCAATTATCAGGCTTTCATCGCGATTTGGATCTGCAAATGCCTCCTTCACACATGAACAGGACAATTTGCAAAGTGAAATTACATATTGACTTCAATAATCTTGATCTTCCAAAGAGCATTCAATGATAATATTTGTACTCCAAGACCCCCATAGTGTATCTAAATAAACTAGGCCTGTATAAATTGAGATTGTAAAACCAAGTTGACAATATATGGCAAATAAATTGCTAGAGGAAATCCACCATACATGAAACTAGATGAAAATTCCATATCTTAAAAGCATTGAGAATCGTAAAGAAACTCCTATAAAAAGCAGTCAGAGAAAAAAGGTAGAACCTGATGATCTGGAACCTCTCTAATATTGCTCAGATCCTACAGACCAACAATAAGAAATGATGCTTCTGTTAGCCATTGACATTCCATCAACGTCCAGATATAAGAGCATAATTAAAACTTTATTGCCCATAATTAAATTAATATTATTTACAAGGACAGAAACATCAGTTATGCCCCTTCTGCAATTCATTCGGGCATTGTTTGGTTCCTCAGTTTATAACTGTAACTCTATTTTAATATTCACCTTCCCAGAAGTGCGCTACCTGTAAATTGGTCTTCAACTATTAGATAAACCTTGATAGTGATTTGCTGAAGAAATCACAGAGAGCAATTAGTGTAAAATGCTCTGTTAAGAGTAATTTATTACGGTGTTCAATACATTCTTCAGTCTCTTGTCTGGCTTGGTTAGCAACTGTTTTACTTCTCCAAGTTGGTTTAACATCTTCTTTACCATTAAGATGCCAAGGAATGCTGTTACCAATTTAGAAAGTGATAAAAAGAGATAAAGGAGAGTCAGTCACTGCTTGAGCAATGGTAGAGAGAACATTGGCTGGGTTTGACAGCACTAGCTTATTCCACATTTTAAAGATATAGACAAACCTCTGGTTGGGGACTTTAAAGAAGACGTTTCTGTTATAAACTGGAAGGCGTAAGAAGACCCAGGAACCACTAAAGAGCAGAATTCAGTTTGAGAAGGTTGTGGCTGTCAATATTGGTACAAAAAAATATTGCAGCCCATGTGGTCAGAAAGTGATTAACAAAATCAATGTCAATCAACACACACCAAGATTCAGTCACAGATATCAGACAATTGAAAAGAAACATTAGATTCCACAGGACTCTGTGAAAGTGCTTAGTACTCAGACAGAGGAGCAGAGACTCACAGTCTTGAGAGCTGCAAAAGGCACTTCTGGTGAACGGAATTTGAATGCTGCTTCCCCTGTGAATACACACCATCTTGAAAGTTCCATGTAAAAGTTGGAATGCCAGTGGTTGGAGGTACAGTCAATATTGGAATGCAAGGATAAAAATATTGTGCCTACAAAGGCCATGAACGGACTGAAAGTGGTGAATGAGATAAACTTTACAAATATGCATTGTCAGAAGGACCTACTGGAGCATTTTGCGAACATTCAGGAGATATGGTTCAATGTTTGGGAGTTGCAGAGGCTGAAAGAAAAGTGGCTTACATATCCCAGGACATTTACAAGATAACAAAGTATATGAAGATGCCATGCTGTCAGAATATCAATAGGGAAAAAATTCAGAAAGAAACAAATTATATTAATGTCCACGGGTGACCAAAAGTAGGTTAATGGGCCTCAAAAGTACATCAGTATGCAATAGAAAATTCAATGTAAGAGAAAAATCTTAGAGAGGCCCAAATCAGGGAAGGAACAAAAACAAAATATAATACAGCTGTGGACCACTAACTCATGGTCAAAAACCAATGCAAACTGCCAAGTAAGGGGAACAATATACCCAAAAGCATATGCTGAGGAGCACTAGAGAGGTAGGAGACAAGTCTCATTGAATATCTCTGTCCTACTTGAAATGGAGAAGTCATTGATGTCATCATTGATAATTGTGCAAGGATGGATAAAAGATCTAATTGTGCTCATTAGGGAGTGTCTAAGGCCAAGAGGACCAAGATGGGGATTCTATGAGGAAGTAAAGCACTCCCTCTAGAATCACTTCCAACATCCAAGGCCAATGTAACTCCTCCCAGTACTAAAGAAGCTCATACCATGCAATTATCCCTGTGGCTATGGGGTGGTGAGAGAAAAGTAGCTCTATGTCATTGTTGTGACCTATTTCACACATCGCCCCATCGCAAATGGGGAACCCCAAGTTTTGGTTCCGCCCTCCGCGCAACGTCTTTTAGAGTTCAATTTGAATAACTTTTTGAGAGTCAGTCCGGCCAAGTTGAGATTTTGAACCCGTTTGAATGCTTAAACATCATGGAAATGCTCAGAAGACCCAGTAGACGAGGAACGCCATTGCTTTCGGTCAATTCCGACACTTCCTATTTTTTAGGGATTCTGCTTTTTTGCTTTTTGCTTTTTTTGATTTTCGGCTTTTTTAGGCCATTCTAGAGTTCCTATTTTTTTAGGGATGCTTTTTTGCTTTTTCTATTTTTGGAAAGTTTCTATTTTTGGATCCCACAGAGCATGAAGTCAACACGCCTCCAAAAATCGTGAAAATCAAGGTCAAATGGCAAAGTTTGGAAAAATGGCTAAGTCTAAGAGAGGCGCCTATGAGAGAAGAATGGCAGACAAAGCATGAAGTCCGCCCTACTTTTGGCATGCCAAAGGTAGGCACTGGCGAACAAAGCATGAAGTCCGCCCATGGCATGGAAGTCTCCAAGTCCGCCATGGCACAAGCAGAGCCAAGTCCGCCCTTGGCAAGAAAGAAGCCAAGTCCGCCATGGCACAAGGAAGCTAAAGTCCGCCCAAGATGTTTGGAGAAGGTGGATGGCGCAAGACAAGGCCAAGAACGCCCATGGCAAAGGTGAAGCCAAGTCCGCCCTTGGCATGAAGAGGTCAAAGTCCGCCCAAAAAGTCAATGGCAGGAAGGCTATTAAGTCCGCCTAGCAAGGTGAAAAACGGCATGAAGTCTAGCAAGTCCGCCCAGCATAAAGGAGAAATGGCAAAGGCAAGTTGAAGTCCGCCATATGCTAAAATGGCAAGAGGCATGTGAAGTCCGCCCCAAGAAGTTTGGAGAAGGGAGGAAATATGAAGGGGTCCGCTCCAAGATGTTTGGAAAAGGGTGAAATTGCAAGGAAAAGTCGCCTTATGTTGAATTAAAAGGCCAATTACAAGTGAAGTCCGCCGTTGGACAAGGCAAGAACAAAACTCGCCATGGCAAGGAAAGGTTGAAGTCCGCCTTAGACAAATGGAAGGTAAAACACGCCATTGGCAAGGAAATATGGAGAAATTCACCTAACTTAGGAAAATTTTATTTTCTAAGGCATGAAAATGGAAAAATGTCTAGATAGAGAAGAGGTTAGGCCAGCTTGAAAATCACTCCTCAGCAAGATAAAACGAAATTCTTTGGCAAGAAATGGAGAATGTAAGGCAGAGCAAGTGTGAAGTCCGCCCCTCTCAGCTAAGATAAAATCCTAAGGCGAATAAAAAAATGACGAAGTGGCAAAGATCTCCAAGTTCGCCCAACCCAGAAGATGAATCGTTTGGCTAAGTAAAAATGTCCAGAGGGATCAGAAGTCCGCCCAGAGAGTTGAAATTTGGCAGACGAATTATTGAGCACATTTTGGCTAGGCAGACAATTGGAAGATAAAATATTTGGCCGTGGACGAACGAACTTAGCCATGTATCAATTTTAAACAGGTTGGAATTTAATATTTTAATATTTTTAATTATTTTCCGATACTTGGGAAATTTTAATTATTCGAAGTCTGGAGATTATTTGGAAGATTGAATTATTCTGCCTTAGGTAAATTTAAAATTGCCATGATTCGAAAATTTAAAGTATGTTGGAAAATTAATTTTAAACAATTAATTTAATATCTTTTGATATTTTCTCCAACACTTAGGCAATTTTTTAAGAAATTCGAAAATCTCAAATAGAGGTGGCACAGAGATGAAAATTGGAAACTTGCCTCAACAACTGAAAGTGAAATTAGAAACTTGCCAATCCGAGAAGAAAACGTTTCTAAAATTGGAAGAAAATCAGAGAGAAAAAAGCAATTCCTTGAGGAAAATCGCACTTCTCAGCCATAAAATGAGTTTCAGCAACTCATTTCTTCACAATTACGACTGAGAAGAAGCTATCTCTCTCAAATCTTCAGGGGATCATTTGCGAAAGAAAAATTAGTGAAAGTAACGTTGCTGTGAGAATCAAGGAAGCAATTTCTTGTTGACAGGCGTGATTTTTAGAAAGAAATAAGTTATTTCTTTGCTGAAAATCCTACTTCCTAGCTTTGGCGCACTTCCTTTGGCAGATTTTCAGAATTTTTAAATTCATTTGCAGCCAGAATACGATCTCTGAGGTTTGGAAATTAATCGACAATATGTTTGTACCTCGTTTCTATCTTCTACTTTCTTTTCGGCACGAGTTTCATTCATAGATGGGCGAATTTGTTCACTTTCAGCTTGCTTTTGGACAGAAATTTTGATTTAATAAGCTGAAAGTGCGATTTTCTCCAACAAACATCCCAAGTTAAGTTAATTTTAAAGAGTCTTGTATTAATGTTAAGTATTTTGTACTTGCAAGTTGACGGTCAATCGAGGCGAGACGTCCAGGCAAGCACAGATGAAATTCGCAAGCAAAGGATCGCAGCCAGAGACTAAAATAAAATCAAAATGGAAGAACATCTTGGACACCAATCTTGGTCATATAGACCTCAATGAATTCAAGAGAAGAGTATATGGGCACAATGGGCCTTTACCCACGCCTGCAGCCAAGAGAATGGTAAGAAATGGAATCTTTCAAGCTGCCGGATTTTCGCCTACACTTGAATGTGCTGAATTGATGGTGGAGTGTGCGCTTCATTATAATGCTGAGTTGAGGCAAATTGTGGCACCTGACGGGAGAATATTGGCACATCTGGGAGAGTTGGCCATACAAGAGGCCTTTGGCATTCCTTCGTATCCTAAGACCACTTATAAAACTAAGGAAGACGCCCAGAGATTGTATGATGAACAGCCTGACCTTTGTGCCGCCAACCTCAACAAGTCATGGCTGGACAAGCCTAGGCCGTCGGTCAAGAAAATGCCCAAGAGGTTGATGCGTACTGACTTCAAGGAGGACTACGGGGACATCATTATCTTGCTGAACAGAATAGCAGGCAGTCCTTTGGGGGCGCCATTCGAGCCGTGGATGTACTATTTTATTGAGGACATCACAGAGGGCGTGAAGATGTTTAATTGGTCACGAATGATAAGCAACAACCTCCACGAGCAGCTTGTCAACTTGGAAAAAACTAAAACATTTTATGAGTTCTTATGTCATCTATATGTTGGCTAGGACTTACAAGTATGCAGGCTTGATATGCATAGGCACGGTCGGCAATGGATCAAATGAGCTGAAGGCATACGACTACTATCCGCAATTGTAGTTGAAAGAAAAGGCGCACTTCCGGCGAGCTCATAACGCCTTCCTTATGTATGTCACTAGGATACTTCAGGGAGGGACGCATCAACGACTGACTCCTGAGGCTAAAAAGTTGATTGGCAAATATGGGTCTTGGTTTATCCAGTATCCCCGATATACTTACATCAGAATCCAGGGATTCGCTGGGAGCCCATATCGTTTGCCCATTTTCCTGACTAACAAGATGGTCCTGTTGGAAGTACTAAGGCAACTAAAAGAATTTCAAGGCCTCCAACGGACAAAGCAAAAGGCGGTAGTAACCTTTCCCTTCTTTATAGGGAACATGCTAGAGTCTTGTCCATCATCGCAAGCAGCAGATAGTGCCAGGCTCGAGATTCAGCATTATCCTTTTGCTACCTATCCATCTAGGCGCCACTTTGACCCGCATCATCACATCAAGACGGTGGATGGAAGGAGGTACAAGCATAGGGTTGAACTGGAAGATTTCTAGGCAAATGCTGCGGATGAGTTTGAGGTTAGGCGAAAGATGTGGTCCAAATTGCTTGTCAGTTTGATCAGAGCAACAGAACTTTGTTGAGTGCCGGATCAGTTGGAGGAAGATGGACGACAGGTACAGCCACACCTTGATGAGAGTTTGCCTTTGCCGGTGGTCAGGTGGTCAGAATCCGAGCACGCCGATTTAAATACTTTGATGAGACCAGCCATCAAGTATACACAGTGGTGGGTTGATCAACAAATTCAAGAACTCAGGCTAAAAAGGATAACCTTAACTTATGATATGTTGAGTGAGGCGGAATCCTATTCTTCCAATGCGAACGCATCCCAGGGCGTAGAGATGATAGAGGCCACCACTTCCAAGAAAAGGAAGGAGATAGCTGCGGGCAAGGAGCCAGTTCAAAAGCAAGCTAAGGTAAAGCCTTCACACTCGGCCGCATCTAGGAATATTGAAGAGATGCTGGCTACTGTAGATGCTTCACTGGCTGACATTAGGGATCCTTCCCCGATTCCGAAAAACAATATGGAGCCTCAGCCGGACGAAGATGCGCCACCATCTCCCACAGGCACAGAAATATTGGAGTCCGACGATGAAAATGTGGACACCCAAAATGAGGATTTCTAGGAAGGAATGATTTCAGCCCTTAGGGGAATTCTAGACGTTCCTGATAGAGAAGACAGGCCGGAAGATGAAGGCATAGAGCAGCCGACGATCCCGGATTGGCTAAGGGAGAGGCTGAAAGTACAGGCGCCAGTGGAGGAGCCAGAAGAGGATGACACTGCTGACTTCTTGGCCAGACTTACGTAGACTGCAATTAAGAAGCCAGCAAATAAATTCTCGAGCATACAGAGAGATGGAGCCGGCAACAGGACAGTGCAGATCGCAGTGCCTACAGTGGACAGGCCACAGGAGGACATGGCTCCACAAGATTATGCCATCACAACCATTGACTTGGGTCCAACCACGAAGGGCCAGGAAATTGAAGACTTGGACAATTCTGTGTCCACTATCAAATCAAGGTTGGCAAGAGAGGTAGCCAAGAGGAAGGAGTGCCAGTTAGAAATTGAACGCCTAAGGGAGTATATCCAGCACTTGATCAAGCCACTTGATCAAGATAACACAGCAGCTCCTCTACTCCCTAACTCTTCACAGGAGGTCGTTAAAGAGATAGAAGAAAACATGGTCACAGTTCGGGAAGCCAGAGAATGGATAGCAGTGAAGGGGACTGAAGCTGAGGCATTCGTAGAGAGGTTGACTCTGGTTTATGGTCAGGCCACTGCCCTACTTTCTAGGCTGGCCGCTTTGGCGGAAGTGTGGGATAACCTTCCGGATGTGCAAGATAGGATAATCCCTTGCCTTAGGATTCTAAAAGGAGTTCCTAAGCAGGAGCTGATAGACGGAGGTGTTATTGCAGCAGGAGCAGCCTATGACTTCCACACCTGGTATTGGGCCTTGACGGCACGAGGCGAAGTCTTGGAGAGGGTGAAGGCTGACGGTATCAGATTGGAAGAACAGGTTAAAGAAGTTCAGGCCAAACTTCTCAACATGATCGCCGACATCCTAGATAAGGAAGCTCTACGGGAGAATGACCTGCAGTTAGAGGTTTTGAAATGAAAGGGAAGGTCCAAGAAGGCATCTTTGCCATCACTAGACCCATTTTGAAGCAAGACTGGGCCAAATTGGCGAACTTCTTAAGCATCCAAGAGTCTTTTGAGAAGACCAAGCCAGAGTGGGAGGATACCTTTGCCAGATGCGCCGAGAGTGTGGACGGGCTGGAATTCAGGATCGGAATGCTTCCTCAGGTCACCATGGATGAAGTTGCCTTGATCGTGTCCAGATTCATTGAACACACAGCAACGCGGGAGGATTGGGATGTAATTCCTTGAAAATAGCTCCAAGCGCCACATCACCCTGTCAACTCTCTGTTTACTGAAGTCATTTTGGGAAACCTTAATTAGGGTTTATTTGTTTTGATCTTGGCCGTTGGCTCATTTTTTAATCTGAGCCGTTTATTCAATTTTGTAAACTCTATATAAACTTGTTTACTCTCATTTGCAATTTGTGAAGTGAGTTATATAAGATTGTTGCGACGAAACTATTTCCGTTTATAAAAGCTCTTGTGCATGATTTGCTAAGAACCACTTTTATTTTCAAGTAGTGTGCAAGGTTTTAATATTTCTCCTTCAACACTTAGATTAGAATTAGAGTAGTATTTCATTTACATGTTTGTTAGGTGAATGATAGATATGATAGCGGTGGTAGATAAAATTTAGCTCATACTTTTGTCGAATGGATGATTTGTATTCAATGTGCAAAGTTAGTCTGAGCCATTAAATTGTGGATGCTTAACTTCTGTTTGTTTTAATCAATTCAAACATGAAAATTATTATCACTTTCGTTGAAGATTGCACCCGCTTTGCGTAGTTGTCCAAAGGAGGCGAAACAAAGTGTGGTTACCCCATTTTATCTCGTCACTGCCGTCTCTTGAGTTCTTAGGCATAGTTTAGATTTCTAAACCCTTATCCTTTTTCCCTTTTTTTGGAAAAACTGAAACACCCATCTAAAGAGCTTCAATGATAAAACTGTCTAAGTCCTCAACTCGTAAAATGAATTTTATGTAAGTCCCCTTGTGATTACCAGCAAATCACAACACCCACTGACCTTGTCCATATGTCATAACCTGACCAAAAGAAACATTGGAGTTATTGTATTACCTTCTAGGTATTTGCAATTACTTTTCAAGAGAGGATAAAGTGTCCTTGGGCATTTTATTCTGTGTATGGTGATGTATTCAAAACACACACCAACAATCATCAAGAAGGAGCCAAGCTACAACACTAGAAAGAGAAAAACCACGATGTTTTAGGGGACTGAGCTAGGGTATTTAAAAAGAAGTGATAATTTGTGGGAAACATCATCTTACAAGTCTATACACGTCTATGTGTGTGGTAGTAGTTTCCAAAGGCTATTTAGAACCACTAATCTTCAAGATGGGCTAGAAGGAGGAGGTGATCAACCTAGGCGCTCTAGGATGCCTAGAGAACCCCTACAAGGATTTGCACCTAAGTGTAACTACCTCCCATAGATAAAGGGTCAAGCACCGCCAATCCAAATATCTAAAGTAGAGAGAGTGGTACCTAAATCCCTATAGGGGCAATAGTATCTCCCTCGGATCTCATAGTAAATGGTACATTTGAAGATGAAGTGCTCCTCAATCTCCGCCTCCTTGAGGGAGTAAAGACAACAAATCTGATCTTGGCAATGAATATGATGATCCATCTCAACTCATAATTGGTAGGAACACACCCTCAATTGGCCAATGACCAAACACTGGAGATAATGAGGTCGACATAAGATACTATCCTCCAACTTTAAGAAATGCTTTGCCTCAAAAGCAAGCTTCAAGCTAAGTGACACGGGACAGGAGATCCAACTATCAAGTGACCTAAATGTACTATCTATAAATGTTCTCTTTGGCAACTCTTGTAATGGTCGCCTTCAAAAGGAGTCGAGTAAAAGCTTCTAAGGAATGTTGATGTTTATAGCATCAAGAGATATTTTCTCCTAGATAAAATAAAATAAAATGAAATAATGCTCAAGGCAGGTCGGCGTTTTGGTGTACAATAAATATTTTTATATTTTCTATTTTTTATTGGAGGCCAACCTAGAGAAGAAGCCGCCTAGATTTGTATATATACAAGGTGAAGATCTTTCATTTAGACATCAATTCACTCCCAATTCAATTCACACTTTAGCAGCAGATCATCATTTTGTAGCAGCAGATCGATTTCAAGGAGAAAAACATATTCGATTGTATCTTTGCATCTAGGAGAGGTGTTGTTATTCATTGTATCAAATTCGGCCCTGTGTTGGGCCTGAGTTGTAAGCAGTTTCTGCTCTTCTTCATTCGATATATAAGAGATATATTTAGCTGGGTTTTTCTCCCTCGAGAAGAGGGTTTTCCCAGGGTAACTTGCTGTGTTCTTTGCTTAGTATGTTGTATTTTTGCTTATTCACATTTCTAGTCTAAAACTAACAGGGTATCAGAGCGGGTTTAAGCAAGATTGGATCAGATTTGTTTAAGTAATCAAATCATCTCCTTATCTAAGGCAGTCGATCAAAGTATCGAAGATGGAGAATGGAGTCAAGGTCGAAGGCAAGCTTGATGGAGCATCAAATTTCAACTCTTGGAAATTCAGAGTTCTCATTGCCGTAGAAGAAAATGATCTAGATTTTGTGGAGAGTGATGTGTCCAAACCATCCGATGATGCAGAGAAAACTCAATGGAAGAAAAATGGCACAAAGGCTAGGAAGATCATGATAGATTCCGTGAAGGATCATCTAGTTCCGATTATCTCCAAGATGAAGACAGCCAAAGAATGTTCAAGGCTCTACAAGAATTGTATGAGATCAACAATACCAGCAAAGCCCTTGCATTAAGACAACAGCTCCATCATATAAAAATGGCTAAAGTAGATTCAATCATTTCCTTCTTCATGAAGATTTCTAATTTGAGAGATCAGCTATGCACGATTGAAGACATAGTTGAAGATAGAGATCTTGTTATGTTGGCACTGAATGGTCTTCCTCAATCTTGGGAGCCCTTTATCCAAAGCATCAGTGGGAGATCTAAGTTTCCCGAGTTTGATCGTCTTTGAGCTGATTGCATCCAAGAGGAATCTAGATTGGCAGCAAGAGGAAATGGGTAGAAGCTTCTAGAACCGCCATGTAAGTTCAGAACCAAAGCCCTCATCGAATATTGGGAAACATGACTCCTGAAGAGGCCTTCACAGGTGTGAAACCTGAGGTTAGTCATTTAAGAATTTTTGGTTGTCCTGTTTACATTCATGTGCCTAAGGATAAAAGATCAAAGCTAGAACCTTCAGGCAAGAAGGGTATATTTGTGGGATACAGTGAGTCTTCAAAGGCCTACAGGGTCTATATTCCAAGGCAGAAACAAATTGAGATCAGCAAGGATGTCTCCTTCGAAGAGGAAGTGGCATTCAAAAGATCTAAAGGGTCTTACACGGAGATAGACAATGAAGAGCAGGAGGCTTCTCAGGATATGGATATATCTCCTGACATTCAGAGGGAGTCCAACGAACCAACCGAGACTATTGATCCAGCTGATCCTATGGAACCAACTGATGGGCCTAGAGACATTGCAATAGGTCGGAAGAGGCCTCTATGGGCTCGACAAACTATGCAAGAGGCAGAACAGTATGCAGCTCCTCGAGGAAGCTTTAGAGAAAGCAAGAGACCGCAGAAGTTTCCAGGTTATGTGGCATTGATGAGTCACATCATTGATTCTGAGCCTTCTAGTTTTGAGGAAGCATCCAACCAACAGGTAGGGAGAGATGCAATGACAGAAGAATATCAGTCTATCATCAAGAATGATGTATGGGATATTTTTCCAAGACCTGAAGGGAAATCAGTTGTGTCTTCCAAATGGCTCTACAAAATAAAGCATGCAGCTGATGGTAGCATTGAGAAACACAAGGCAAGATTTGTGGCAAGAGGCTTCTCTCAGAAGGAGGGAATAGATTATGAGGAAACTTTTGCTCCTATTGCTCGATACACTTCTATCAGGACAATTATTGCAATTGCATCCGCTAAAAGCTAGAAGTTACATCAAATGGACGTAAAGACTACATTTCTTAATGGTGTGATTGAAGAAGAAGTGTACATTGAACAGCCAAATGGTTTTGTGATTCATGGGAAGGAGTCTCATGTATGCAGATTGAAGAAGACATTGTACGGCCTTAAGCAAGCACCTCGAGCATGGTATGAAAGGATTGATAGATATTTGATGAGCTTGGGATTCTCCAAGAATGATGCAGATTCCAATCTTTACTTCAAGGTAGTTGATGGTGAGACTTTGATATTGGTACTTTATGTTGATGATTTATTTCTCATTGGAGCAAAGTATCTCATTGTCAAATGCAAGAAAGAGTTAGCCTCCGAGTTTGAGATGAAAGATTTTGGTCTTATGCATTACTTCCTGGGGCTGGAAGTGTGGCAAAGACCTAATGAGATTATTCTAAGTCAAGGGAAATACACCATAGACATCTTGAAGAGATTTGGGATGATGGATTGCAAGTCCATGTCTACACCTATGGAGACAAATTTGAAGAAGTTGAGTGACTCTGCAGCTGGTTCAGATTTGGTGGATCCCACCATGTATAGACAATTGATTGGATCATTGATGTATCTAGTCAACACTAGACTCAATATTTGTTATGCTGTAAGTGCTCTTAGTCAGTTCATGTGTGAACCAAGACAAGTACATCTAGTTGCAGCAAAGCATATTCTGAGATACTTGCATGGCATTGTGGGATATGGCTTGAGATATACTTCCTGTAAAGATCTGAAGTTACAAGGCTATACTGATTCTGATTGGGCCAAGAGTGTAACTGATAGGAAGAGCACCTCTGGATGTTGCTTCAGTTTGGGGTTTGCCATGATTTCTTGGTGTAACAGGAAGCAGACTTTTGTGGCACTAAGCACTGCAAAGGCTGAATATATTGCAGCATGTGTGGCAGCCCGAGAAGCAGTGTGGCTTCGAAAGATCCTTGCAGGATTGTTTGGTCAAACATTGGAGCCAACTATGATTCATTGTGATAATCAAAGTTGTGTGAAGATCTCAGTAAATTCAATGTTCCATGATAGGACAAAGCATGTGGAGATCAAGTATCATTACATCAGAGACATGGTGTTGAGGAAAGCAATTCAACTCAAGTACATTTGTGTTGATGATCAGACGGCTAATATTCTCACCAAGCCTCTTTCCAGAGAGAAGTTTGCACATTTTCGAGACAAGCTTGGAGTAGTGGAGAATGTCGCCCTTGCTAAGAGGGAGACATAGCATCAATGAGCTTTGATATAATGCATATTTCTCTGAGACGGAGAAATATGAGGTGAAATCCCTCATACATCTCTAAGACGGAGATGCAGTTCTTTCCACACATGGGAGTAGCCATGGTGGACGTCATGTTGAGAGACTCCATGACGATATCACGTTGAGAGACTTCGTGATGAACCCTCTGTACTTGTGTCTTTCCACACATGGGAGTAGCCATGGTGGATGTCATGTTGAGAGACTCCATGACGACATCATGTTGAGAGACTCCGTGATGAACTCTTGTACATCTCTAAGACTGAGATGTGGTTTTCCACAAATGGGTGTAGCCATTGTGGGCGTCATGTCAAGAGACTCCATGACAAGGATATCTAGAAAATACCTCCCTAGCTAAGAGGGAGTGTTGATGTTTATAGCATCGAGAGATATTTTCTCCTAGATAAAATAAAATAAAATGAAATAATGCTCAAGGCAGGTCGGCCTTTTGGTGTACAATAAATATTTTTATATTTTCTATTTTTTATTGGAAGCCGACCTAGAGAAGAAGTCGCCTAGATTTGTATATATACAAGGTGAAGATCTTTCATTTAGACATCAATTCATTCCCAATTCAATTCGCACTTTCAAGAAGAAGTTCGCACTTTAGCAGCAGATCATCATTTTGTAGCAGCAAATCGATTTCAAGGAGAAAAACATATTCGATTGTATCTTTGCATCTAGGAGAGGTGTTGTTATTCATTGTATCAAATTTGGCCCTATGTTGGGCCTGAGTTGTAAGCAGATTTCTGCTCTTCTTCATTCAATATATAAGAGATATATTTAGCTGTGTTTTTCTCCCTCAAGAAGGAGGGTTTTCCCAGGGTAACTTGCTGTGTTCTTTGCTTAGTATGTTGTATTTCTGCTTATTTACATTTCTGGTCTAAAACTAACAAGGAATACCTAAAAGGTGATAGTCTATCAATAGAGATGTTGATAGAAAGAAAGAGCAAGCTAGTCTCAAAGTACCAACAATGTTGGTATTTATTGGAGCCTAATGAAGCAATTCACTCAAAGGAACAAAGAGCTAAGAATAGATACCTCTCACAACGAGAAGTTGAATTCCCCATGCATCTGAGTCTACAAATGTAGAAAGTAAGGCCAATGACAATATTGAGATGTAGCAGTTGGGCAGAAAACTTGGCCTAAACAATGCCCTAAGGAACAATCCACTTGAAATGGATCATGTGTTGCAACATGAGACTATGGATCTTTTCAATCTGGGCCCAATCAATAGATACCAATCTAGGTCCCCAAAAATTGGACCCATATACAATCCGCTTGAAATGGATCATGTGCTGCAACATGAGACTATGGACACTCTCAATGCAAGCCCAATCCACAAATCCCAAGCTAGGTCCCTAAATCTTAGACCCATATACAATTGTAGTCTTGATGATTGTATCAAAAAGATGTGTCTTTGAAGGGATATCTTGCAAACGAATTTAAAGACATTGACACTCTAAGATAGAGAGAGATTGCAAAGACAAAATTTAGAGGTAGGCTTCGTGTTGAAGTATGGACTAGAAAATTGGACTCCCAAGTATGTGTTAGTTGATGTGATCTCCAAAGCTGCCCCTTGTAGAAGAATTGGAATTTGGAAAGACAATAGTTGGAGATGTTAAAAACATAACCTTAGTTTTACTAAGGTTGACCACAAATTGGCAAAGTTGGCAAAAATGAGCAAGGGTATCAAGTCATCAATGTAAGCCTTCAGCAAATTGATAGTGGAAAAAAACATCATCAGAAAAAGGCAGTATGGCTATAACCACATCATGTAAAATGCAACCATCATCCATATGAGGATGTTGTCGAAGCAACTCCTCCAACTCATCAATGTAAATGCTAAAGAGGGTCAATGAGAGAGGACACCCTTGTTTGACCCCAATGGTAATCTTCACAAAGTCAAAAAGACTACAAAGTACAAAACTGTCCAATAACTATCTCATAAAGCCTCCAAGCTATGGTAATGAGAGAATCAGAATACTGCAATCACACATCCTCTAAAAAAATAGGTATCTCCAAACCAATTCAAAGGCCTTCTTGAAGTTTATAAAAAATTTAAAAAACAAAAGATTATAAAAGATCAATGACAATCCTCCTCAAGGATAACCCATTAAGGGCTCTCAAGGGTCTCAATTGTTGATGTTATTTACAACTGCGGGCCTCATACCTTCCAGGCACAAATTTTTATGAAGGAAATAAATTAAATATAGCCAATGGCTATTTAATTTATTCAAGACCGATTTGAGATAATGAGGAGACGCCTCATTCACATTAGTTAATGATTAATTATTTAATAATTAATTATTATATGAGGCCGACTTTATGAGGCGCGATTTTCCATGAGGGACGACTTTTTATTATGAAGAGATGCATCCTCTTCTCCATTTGGTATATATGGACAATCATTCTCACTCATTATAATTCGCAATCCTAGAAGAAGTTCAGACGTGAGCAGCAGATCATCTTCCTGTAGCAGCAGATCGATTTCAAGGAGAAACATATTCTTTTGTATTTGCATCTAGGAGAGGTGTGATTATTCATTGTATCAAATAGGCATTGAGTTGTGCCTGAGTTGTAAGCAGATTTCTGCTCTTATTATATCAATATATAAGAGATATATTTGTTGGGTTTTTCTCCCTCAAGTTGGAGGGTTTTCCCAGGGTATCTTGATGTGTTCATTGTCTTAAGTGCTGCATTTTCTTATTGCTTTCAGTATTATATATCTGATCATAAAAACTAACATGGTATCAGAGCGGGTCTAAGGAAAGATCTGATCTGATTTATATAAGCAGCGTTATCCTCCATTATTGTTCTCATCTTTGATTGCATCTATCCTTTCATCAAGATGGTGAACGGGCTCAATGTCGAAGACAAACTTGAGGGTGCATCAAACTTCGCATCTTGGAAGTTTAGAGTGATGCTCGCTTTGGAGGAAAATGAGTTAGCTGAGTTTGTGGAGAACGAAGTTCCTGAACCAACCGAAGAGAATGAGAAGCCCCAATGGAAGAGAAATGGCATTAAGGCGAAAAAGATGTTGGTTGATTCCGTGAAAGATCACATTGTGCCAATCATCTTCAAGTTGAAAACAGCAAGAGATATGTTCAAGACCTTAGAGGAGATGTATGAGATCAACAACACAAGTCGAGCTCTTGCATTAAAGCAACAACTTCACCATATCAAGATGGCGAAAGGAGAATCCATCATCTCATACTTCATGAAGATCACCGAGTTGAGAGATCAGCTCTCTACCATTGGGCATATTGTTGATAGCAAGGATTTGACTATGTTGGCTCTCAATGGTCTTCCTAAATCTTGGGAGTCATACATTCAAGGAATCAGTGCGAGATCAAAACTTCCTAAGTTTGATCGATTGAGAGCAGATTGTATTCAAGAAGAATCAAGGTTGGCTGCAAGAGGCATTGGTCAAAGCTCTACAAATGAAGACATTCATGTTCTTTTCGCTCAATCCTCGAAGAAGAAAGGAAAAGGAGGAAAGAAAGGATACTTCAAGAGGAATAGAGATAAAGGGTCAGATGGTGCCCCTGCATTCAAGAAGAAGGGTCTATCCCGCGTTCAATGTTTTAGAAGTGACAAGTTTGGTCACTATGCAAAGGATTGCCCAACCAGGCCTAAGCAGCATGCTTCATTTGCGGATGTGGATGAGATCTCTCCTCAAAAGGATTCAAGGGAATTCCTATTCTATTCTGCCTTATCAAGCAATGTTCCAACAGATAGCAACACTTGGTTGATTGATAGTGGTGCCTCTCGTCACATCAATGGGTTTAGAGAACATCTCTCAAATTTGGTGATGAGAGATTCAAGTGTTCAAGTCATAATTGGAGATGATGCATGTTATTCTGTGAAAGGCGTTCGGACCTCCACTATTCACTTAGATTCAGGCATCACCTTGCAGTTGAGTGATGTACTATTTGTACCAGGCATCAAGAGGAACCTTGTCTCAATTTCAGCCTTAGAAGATAAGGGATATCAAGTAGCATTCTCTAAAGGAAAAGTTCTTGCATGGCCAAAGAACTCTAACATCAAGTCAGCCAATGTGATTGGAGTTCGACAAGAATATCTCTACAGGCTCTCCACCCGTCCTCTACAAGCCTTGTTCCATGATGCTTCAAGTTCATGTGAGCTTTCACATAGAAGATTTGCTCACATTCACTTTCGTGCTCTTCCAACCTTGGAAAAGATGGTCACCGGCATTCCTAAACTCAGCCAGGAGCATGAAGGTACTTGTCGAGGATGCGCACTGGGTAAGAACAATAAAAGACCCTTCCATAGTAGTGAAAATAGATCTAAATGTATTCTAGATCTTGTTCATTTTGATTTGTGTGGTCCAATGTCTGTTACTTCTTTGAGTGGTTTCTTGTATTATGTAATTTTTATTGATGACTACTCTAGAAAGACTTGGATTTATTTCTTAAAGTCTAAAGAATCTGAGGAAGTACTTGAGAGATTTAAGGAATTCAAAGCTCCAGCAGAAAACTTGTCCGAGAAAAGGATCAAAGTTTTGAGATCTGACAATGAAGGAGAATACATCTCTGGAAGCTTTCGTAACTTCTGTATTGAAGCAGGAATTAAGAGGGAGATTTATGTTCCCTACAATCCACAACAAAACGGTGTAGGAGAAAGGAAGAACAGATCTATTGTAGAAGCAGCTAAGGCCATGATTCATGATCAGGATCTACAAATCTTCCTTTGGACCGAAGCTTCTAGGACAGTTGTGTATGTTTTGAATTGAAGCCCTCATCGCATTTTGGAGGACATGACTCCTGAAGAAGCCTTCACAGGTGTAAAGCCTGAAGTCAGTCATTTGAGAATATTTGGCTGTCCTATGTATATTCATATCCCTAGAGATAAAAGGACAAAATTGGAACCATCTGGCAAGAAGGGAATATTTGTGGGCTACAGTGAAACTTCAAAAGCCTACAGGATTTACATTCCAGGTCAGAAACTAATAGAGATCAGCAGAGATGTTACATTTGAAGAAGATGTTGCATTCAAGAGATCTAAAGGCTATCACATGGAGATAGACAATGAAGACCAAGAGTCTTCCTGGGATATGGAAGTTGACCATACTCCTGAGATTCAAAGGGAGTCTACTGATCCAAAAGAAGATGATGAACCAGTTGAGCCTTTGGAACCTACTGATGGGCCTACAGACATTGTTATTGGTAGAAAAAGACCTCTATGGGCTAGGAAAACAATGCAGGAGGCAGAAAAGTTTGCAGCCCCTAGAGGAACATTCAAAGAAAGCAAAAGACCTTTGAAGTTTTCGAACTATGTTGCATTGATGAGTCAAATGATTGAGTCTGAGCCTTCCAGTGTTGAGGAAGCTACAAGTCAGCAAGTATGGAAAGATGCTATGATTGAGGAATATCACTCTATCCTCAAGAATGATGTTTGGGACATCGTTCCTAGACCTGAAGGCAAATCTATGGTATCTTCTGAATGGCTCTTCAAGATCAAGCATGCGGCTGATGGGAGCATCGAGAAGTACAAGGCTAGGTTCGTGGCTAGAGGATTCTCTCAGAAAGAGGGAGTAGACTATGAAGAAACCTTTGCCCCAGTTGCTCGTTATACATTCGTCAGGACCATCATTGCTCTTGCAGCATCTAAGGGATGGAAGATACACCAGATGGACATGAAGACAACATTTCTAAATGGTGTAATTGAGGAAGAGGTATATATTGAGCAACCTGATGGCTTTGAGGTTCATGGGAAGAAGTCTCATGTTTACAAGTTGAAGAAGGAATTGTATGGCCTTAAGCAGGCTCCTCGTGCTTGGTACGAAAGAATTGATCAATACCTGATGAGTTTGGGTTTCTCTAAGAATGATGCCGATTCAAACCTTTACTTCAAGGTAATTGATGGCGAAGCATTGATCTTAGTTCTATATGTTGATGATCTAATTCTTACTAGAGAAGAACACCTCATTTTCAAATGCAGGAAGGAGCTAGCTTCTAAATTTGAAATGAAGGATCTTGGTCTCATGCACTACTTTCTTGGCTTAGAAGCATGGCAGAAGCCAGATGAGATCATTCTGAGTCAAGGGAAGTATACAATAGACATCTTGAAGAGATTTGGTATGATGGATTGCAAATCCATGTCTACACCTATGGAAACCAATTTTCAGAAGCTACAACTAATTCAGATCCCACCATCTACAAGCAATTGATTGGATCGTTGATGTATCTAGTCAATACTAGACCAAATATTTGCTATGGAGTGAGTGCACTTAGTCAGTTCATGTGTGAACCAAGGCAAATACATCTAGTTGCAGCAAAACATATCCTGAGATACTTGCGTGGCACAGTTGGGTATGGCTTGAGATATTCTTCTGGTGTGGACTTAAAGTTGCATGGTTATACAAATTCTGATTGGGCAGGTTGTGTTGTTGATCGGAAGAGCACCTTTGGATGTTGTTTCAGTTTGGGGTCCGCAATGATCTACTAGTGTAGCAGGAAGTAGTCTTCAGTGGCACTAAGTACCGCAGAGGCAGAGTATATTGCAGAATGTGTGGCATCTCGAGAAGCAGTGTGGCTTCAAAAGCTCCTTGCAGGATTGTTTGGACAATCATTGGAGCCTACTATCATTCATTGTGATAGTCAAAGTTGTGTGAAGCTTTCTGTCAATCCAGTGTTTCATGACAGAACCAAACATGTTGAGATCAAATACCACTATATCAGAGATATGGTATTGAGGAAAGCAATTCAGTTGAGATACATTAGCACTGATGAGCAGACGGAAAACATTCTCACCAAGCCCCTCTCCAAAGTAAAGTTTGTGTACTTCTGAAACAAGCTTGGTATTGTGGAGAATGAAGCCCTAGCT
>CM021102.1:287400192-287561043 GCA_007115665.2 Sequoiadendron giganteum | reverse complement strand
GAATATATTGCAGCATGTGTGGCAGCCCGAGAAGCAGTGTGGCTTCGAAAGATCCTTGCAGGATTGTTTGGTCAAACATTGGAGCCAACTATGATTCATTGTGATAATCAAAGTTGTGTGAAGATCTCAGTAAATTCAATGTTCCATGATAGGACAAAGCATGTGGAGATCAAGTATCATTACATCAGAGACATGGTGTTGAGGAAAGCAATTCAACTCAAGTACATTTGTGTTGATGATCAGACGGCTAATATTCTCACCAAGCCTCTTTCCAGAGAGAAGTTTGCACATTTTCGAGACAAGCTTGGAGTAGTGGAGAATGTCGCCCTTGCTAAGAGGGAGACATAGCATCAATGAGCTTTGATATAATGCATATTTCTCTGAGACGGAGAAATATGAGGTGAAATCCCTCATACATCTCTAAGACGGAGATGCAGTTCTTTCCACACATGGGAGTAGCCATGGTGGACGTCATGTTGAGAGACTCCATGACGATATCACGTTGAGAGACTTCGTGATGAACCCTCTGTACTTGTGTCTTTCCACACATGGGAGTAGCCATGGTGGATGTCATGTTGAGAGACTCCATGACGACATCATGTTGAGAGACTCCGTGATGAACTCTTGTACATCTCTAAGACTGAGATGTGGTTTTCCACAAATGGGTGTAGCCATTGTGGGCGTCATGTCAAGAGACTCCATGACAAGGATATCTAGAAAATACCTCCCTAGCTAAGAGGGAGTGTTGATGTTTATAGCATCGAGAGATATTTTCTCCTAGATAAAATAAAATAAAATGAAATAATGCTCAAGGCAGGTCGGCCTTTTGGTGTACAATAAATATTTTTATATTTTCTATTTTTTATTGGAAGCCGACCTAGAGAAGAAGTCGCCTAGATTTGTATATATACAAGGTGAAGATCTTTCATTTAGACATCAATTCATTCCCAATTCAATTCGCACTTTCAAGAAGAAGTTCGCACTTTAGCAGCAGATCATCATTTTGTAGCAGCAAATCGATTTCAAGGAGAAAAACATATTCGATTGTATCTTTGCATCTAGGAGAGGTGTTGTTATTCATTGTATCAAATTTGGCCCTATGTTGGGCCTGAGTTGTAAGCAGATTTCTGCTCTTCTTCATTCAATATATAAGAGATATATTTAGCTGTGTTTTTCTCCCTCAAGAAGGAGGGTTTTCCCAGGGTAACTTGCTGTGTTCTTTGCTTAGTATGTTGTATTTCTGCTTATTTACATTTCTGGTCTAAAACTAACAAGGAATACCTAAAAGGTGATAGTCTATCAATAGAGATGTTGATAGAAAGAAAGAGCAAGCTAGTCTCAAAGTACCAACAATGTTGGTATTTATTGGAGCCTAATGAAGCAATTCACTCAAAGGAACAAAGAGCTAAGAATAGATACCTCTCACAACGAGAAGTTGAATTCCCCATGCATCTGAGTCTACAAATGTAGAAAGTAAGGCCAATGACAATATTGAGATGTAGCAGTTGGGCAGAAAACTTGGCCTAAACAATGCCCTAAGGAACAATCCACTTGAAATGGATCATGTGTTGCAACATGAGACTATGGATCTTTTCAATCTGGGCCCAATCAATAGATACCAATCTAGGTCCCCAAAAATTGGACCCATATACAATCCGCTTGAAATGGATCATGTGCTGCAACATGAGACTATGGACACTCTCAATGCAAGCCCAATCCACAAATCCCAAGCTAGGTCCCTAAATCTTAGACCCATATACAATTGTAGTCTTGATGATTGTATCAAAAAGATGTGTCTTTGAAGGGATATCTTGCAAACGAATTTAAAGACATTGACACTCTAAGATAGAGAGAGATTGCAAAGACAAAATTTAGAGGTAGGCTTCGTGTTGAAGTATGGACTAGAAAATTGGACTCCCAAGTATGTGTTAGTTGATGTGATCTCCAAAGCTGCCCCTTGTAGAAGAATTGGAATTTGGAAAGACAATAGTTGGAGATGTTAAAAACATAACCTTAGTTTTACTAAGGTTGACCACAAATTGGCAAAGTTGGCAAAAATGAGCAAGGGTATCAAGTCATCAATGTAAGCCTTCAGCAAATTGATAGTGGAAAAAAACATCATCAGAAAAAGGCAGTATGGCTATAACCACATCATGTAAAATGCAACCATCATCCATATGAGGATGTTGTCGAAGCAACTCCTCCAACTCATCAATGTAAATGCTAAAGAGGGTCAATGAGAGAGGACACCCTTGTTTGACCCCAATGGTAATCTTCACAAAGTCAAAAAGACTACAAAGTACAAAACTGTCCAATAACTATCTCATAAAGCCTCCAAGCTATGGTAATGAGAGAATCAGAATACTGCAATCACACATCCTCTAAAAAAATAGGTATCTCCAAACCAATTCAAAGGCCTTCTTGAAGTTTATAAAAAATTTAAAAAACAAAAGATTATAAAAGATCAATGACAATCCTCCTCAAGGATAACCCATTAAGGGCTCTCAAGGGTCTCAATTGTTGATGTTATTTACAACTGCGGGCCTCATACCTTCCAGGCACAAATTTTTATGAAGGAAATAAATTAAATATAGCCAATGGCTATTTAATTTATTCAAGACCGATTTGAGATAATGAGGAGACGCCTCATTCACATTAGTTAATGATTAATTATTTAATAATTAATTATTATATGAGGCCGACTTTATGAGGCGCGATTTTCCATGAGGGACGACTTTTTATTATGAAGAGATGCATCCTCTTCTCCATTTGGTATATATGGACAATCATTCTCACTCATTATAATTCGCAATCCTAGAAGAAGTTCAGACGTGAGCAGCAGATCATCTTCCTGTAGCAGCAGATCGATTTCAAGGAGAAACATATTCTTTTGTATTTGCATCTAGGAGAGGTGTGATTATTCATTGTATCAAATAGGCATTGAGTTGTGCCTGAGTTGTAAGCAGATTTCTGCTCTTATTATATCAATATATAAGAGATATATTTGTTGGGTTTTTCTCCCTCAAGTTGGAGGGTTTTCCCAGGGTATCTTGATGTGTTCATTGTCTTAAGTGCTGCATTTTCTTATTGCTTTCAGTATTATATATCTGATCATAAAAACTAACATGGTATCAGAGCGGGTCTAAGGAAAGATCTGATCTGATTTATATAAGCAGCGTTATCCTCCATTATTGTTCTCATCTTTGATTGCATCTATCCTTTCATCAAGATGGTGAACGGGCTCAATGTCGAAGACAAACTTGAGGGTGCATCAAACTTCGCATCTTGGAAGTTTAGAGTGATGCTCGCTTTGGAGGAAAATGAGTTAGCTGAGTTTGTGGAGAACGAAGTTCCTGAACCAACCGAAGAGAATGAGAAGCCCCAATGGAAGAGAAATGGCATTAAGGCGAAAAAGATGTTGGTTGATTCCGTGAAAGATCACATTGTGCCAATCATCTTCAAGTTGAAAACAGCAAGAGATATGTTCAAGACCTTAGAGGAGATGTATGAGATCAACAACACAAGTCGAGCTCTTGCATTAAAGCAACAACTTCACCATATCAAGATGGCGAAAGGAGAATCCATCATCTCATACTTCATGAAGATCACCGAGTTGAGAGATCAGCTCTCTACCATTGGGCATATTGTTGATAGCAAGGATTTGACTATGTTGGCTCTCAATGGTCTTCCTAAATCTTGGGAGTCATACATTCAAGGAATCAGTGCGAGATCAAAACTTCCTAAGTTTGATCGATTGAGAGCAGATTGTATTCAAGAAGAATCAAGGTTGGCTGCAAGAGGCATTGGTCAAAGCTCTACAAATGAAGACATTCATGTTCTTTTCGCTCAATCCTCGAAGAAGAAAGGAAAAGGAGGAAAGAAAGGATACTTCAAGAGGAATAGAGATAAAGGGTCAGATGGTGCCCCTGCATTCAAGAAGAAGGGTCTATCCCGCGTTCAATGTTTTAGAAGTGACAAGTTTGGTCACTATGCAAAGGATTGCCCAACCAGGCCTAAGCAGCATGCTTCATTTGCGGATGTGGATGAGATCTCTCCTCAAAAGGATTCAAGGGAATTCCTATTCTATTCTGCCTTATCAAGCAATGTTCCAACAGATAGCAACACTTGGTTGATTGATAGTGGTGCCTCTCGTCACATCAATGGGTTTAGAGAACATCTCTCAAATTTGGTGATGAGAGATTCAAGTGTTCAAGTCATAATTGGAGATGATGCATGTTATTCTGTGAAAGGCGTTCGGACCTCCACTATTCACTTAGATTCAGGCATCACCTTGCAGTTGAGTGATGTACTATTTGTACCAGGCATCAAGAGGAACCTTGTCTCAATTTCAGCCTTAGAAGATAAGGGATATCAAGTAGCATTCTCTAAAGGAAAAGTTCTTGCATGGCCAAAGAACTCTAACATCAAGTCAGCCAATGTGATTGGAGTTCGACAAGAATATCTCTACAGGCTCTCCACCCGTCCTCTACAAGCCTTGTTCCATGATGCTTCAAGTTCATGTGAGCTTTCACATAGAAGATTTGCTCACATTCACTTTCGTGCTCTTCCAACCTTGGAAAAGATGGTCACCGGCATTCCTAAACTCAGCCAGGAGCATGAAGGTACTTGTCGAGGATGCGCACTGGGTAAGAACAATAAAAGACCCTTCCATAGTAGTGAAAATAGATCTAAATGTATTCTAGATCTTGTTCATTTTGATTTGTGTGGTCCAATGTCTGTTACTTCTTTGAGTGGTTTCTTGTATTATGTAATTTTTATTGATGACTACTCTAGAAAGACTTGGATTTATTTCTTAAAGTCTAAAGAATCTGAGGAAGTACTTGAGAGATTTAAGGAATTCAAAGCTCCAGCAGAAAACTTGTCCGAGAAAAGGATCAAAGTTTTGAGATCTGACAATGAAGGAGAATACATCTCTGGAAGCTTTCGTAACTTCTGTATTGAAGCAGGAATTAAGAGGGAGATTTATGTTCCCTACAATCCACAACAAAACGGTGTAGGAGAAAGGAAGAACAGATCTATTGTAGAAGCAGCTAAGGCCATGATTCATGATCAGGATCTACAAATCTTCCTTTGGACCGAAGCTTCTAGGACAGTTGTGTATGTTTTGAATTGAAGCCCTCATCGCATTTTGGAGGACATGACTCCTGAAGAAGCCTTCACAGGTGTAAAGCCTGAAGTCAGTCATTTGAGAATATTTGGCTGTCCTATGTATATTCATATCCCTAGAGATAAAAGGACAAAATTGGAACCATCTGGCAAGAAGGGAATATTTGTGGGCTACAGTGAAACTTCAAAAGCCTACAGGATTTACATTCCAGGTCAGAAACTAATAGAGATCAGCAGAGATGTTACATTTGAAGAAGATGTTGCATTCAAGAGATCTAAAGGCTATCACATGGAGATAGACAATGAAGACCAAGAGTCTTCCTGGGATATGGAAGTTGACCATACTCCTGAGATTCAAAGGGAGTCTACTGATCCAAAAGAAGATGATGAACCAGTTGAGCCTTTGGAACCTACTGATGGGCCTACAGACATTGTTATTGGTAGAAAAAGACCTCTATGGGCTAGGAAAACAATGCAGGAGGCAGAAAAGTTTGCAGCCCCTAGAGGAACATTCAAAGAAAGCAAAAGACCTTTGAAGTTTTCGAACTATGTTGCATTGATGAGTCAAATGATTGAGTCTGAGCCTTCCAGTGTTGAGGAAGCTACAAGTCAGCAAGTATGGAAAGATGCTATGATTGAGGAATATCACTCTATCCTCAAGAATGATGTTTGGGACATCGTTCCTAGACCTGAAGGCAAATCTATGGTATCTTCTGAATGGCTCTTCAAGATCAAGCATGCGGCTGATGGGAGCATCGAGAAGTACAAGGCTAGGTTCGTGGCTAGAGGATTCTCTCAGAAAGAGGGAGTAGACTATGAAGAAACCTTTGCCCCAGTTGCTCGTTATACATTCGTCAGGACCATCATTGCTCTTGCAGCATCTAAGGGATGGAAGATACACCAGATGGACATGAAGACAACATTTCTAAATGGTGTAATTGAGGAAGAGGTATATATTGAGCAACCTGATGGCTTTGAGGTTCATGGGAAGAAGTCTCATGTTTACAAGTTGAAGAAGGAATTGTATGGCCTTAAGCAGGCTCCTCGTGCTTGGTACGAAAGAATTGATCAATACCTGATGAGTTTGGGTTTCTCTAAGAATGATGCCGATTCAAACCTTTACTTCAAGGTAATTGATGGCGAAGCATTGATCTTAGTTCTATATGTTGATGATCTAATTCTTACTAGAGAAGAACACCTCATTTTCAAATGCAGGAAGGAGCTAGCTTCTAAATTTGAAATGAAGGATCTTGGTCTCATGCACTACTTTCTTGGCTTAGAAGCATGGCAGAAGCCAGATGAGATCATTCTGAGTCAAGGGAAGTATACAATAGACATCTTGAAGAGATTTGGTATGATGGATTGCAAATCCATGTCTACACCTATGGAAACCAATTTTCAGAAGCTACAACTAATTCAGATCCCACCATCTACAAGCAATTGATTGGATCGTTGATGTATCTAGTCAATACTAGACCAAATATTTGCTATGGAGTGAGTGCACTTAGTCAGTTCATGTGTGAACCAAGGCAAATACATCTAGTTGCAGCAAAACATATCCTGAGATACTTGCGTGGCACAGTTGGGTATGGCTTGAGATATTCTTCTGGTGTGGACTTAAAGTTGCATGGTTATACAAATTCTGATTGGGCAGGTTGTGTTGTTGATCGGAAGAGCACCTTTGGATGTTGTTTCAGTTTGGGGTCCGCAATGATCTACTAGTGTAGCAGGAAGTAGTCTTCAGTGGCACTAAGTACCGCAGAGGCAGAGTATATTGCAGAATGTGTGGCATCTCGAGAAGCAGTGTGGCTTCAAAAGCTCCTTGCAGGATTGTTTGGACAATCATTGGAGCCTACTATCATTCATTGTGATAGTCAAAGTTGTGTGAAGCTTTCTGTCAATCCAGTGTTTCATGACAGAACCAAACATGTTGAGATCAAATACCACTATATCAGAGATATGGTATTGAGGAAAGCAATTCAGTTGAGATACATTAGCACTGATGAGCAGACGGAAAACATTCTCACCAAGCCCCTCTCCAAAGTAAAGTTTGTGTACTTCTGAAACAAGCTTGGTATTGTGGAGAATGAAGCCCTAGCTGAGAGGGAGTCTCAGCTTCAGGGATCTTCTATGATTTGCTTTAATGCATTTCTCTCTATAAGAGAGATTTGAGGTGCAAGCCCTTGTTTCCACCCTTTGGGAGTAGCCAAGGTGGATGTCATGTGTGTGACTCCATGACAACATCACGTGAGAGAATCCGTGATGATTTTCTTGTACTTGTGTTTATTCACCGTCTGGAAGTATCTATGGTGAACGTCATGATGAGATGACATCACGTTGAGTGATGGGCACTTGTGCACATATACCATTCATGGGAGTAGCCATGATGGTTGATATCACAATGAGGTGATATGCTATCACGATGAGGTGATATGCTCTTTCCACACATGGGTGTAGCCATGGTGGTTGACATCACTGTGAGGTGATATGTCTTGCATAGCTGGACGTATTCCTCCCTGGCTGAGAGGGAGTGTTGATGTTATTTATAGCTGCGGGCCTCATACCTTCCAAGCACGAATTTTTATGAAGGAAATAAATTAAATATAGCCAATGGCTATTTAATTTATTCAAGACCGATTTGAGATAATGAGGAGGCGCCTCATTCACAATAGTTAATGATTAATTATTATATGAGGCCGACTTTATGATGCACGATTTTCCATGAGGGACAACTTTTTATTATGAAGAGATGCGTCCTCTTCTCCATTTGGTATATATGGACAATCATTCACATTCATTTGGTAATCAAGTTCATTCATTATAATTCGCAATCCTAGAAGAAGTTTAGACGTGAGCAGCAGATCATCTTCCTGTAGCAGCAGATCGATTTCAAGGAGAAACATATTCTTTTGTATTCGCATCTAGGAGAGGTGTGATTATTCATTGTATCAAATAGGCATTGAGTTGTGCCTGAGTTGTAAGCAGATTTCTGCTCTTATTATATCAATATATAAGAGATATATTTGCTGGGTTTTTCTCCCTCAAGTTGGAGGATTTTCCCAGGGTATCTTGCTGTGTTCATTGTCTTAAGTGCCGCATTTTCTGATTGCTTTCAGTATTATATATCTGATCATAAAAACTAACATCAATGAAGAGGATGAGATCTCAAGAAGAGATAAAATCTTGAAAAGCACCTAGAGAAGACAATATAGCACCATAGTAATTTCAACAGGTAATGGAGATGTTGCAACCCACCAAGACCCGAGGACTCCACCATGCAAACAATCTAAAGCCTGACCACCTGAGGGGGTAGTCACAAATGATGGCTTTACAATTTGGGACAATAACCCATTTGTTCTCTTTCCTAGCAACTACAAGTTGGATATTAGCTTTCTAAAGTGCGTCCACTTGAAGTCTAAATCTTTTGAGGCAGGGAGAAGAGTTTCCTCTTTGACTAAGAGCTTGCAAACATTCTTCTACAGATCGGAACTAGATGACAAGAGTGTTGTCCAATAATGTCTGAGCTTTGTTAAGGGAGATTGCATTCAAGTCCAAGGATTTTGAACAAGAATGTGTGACCAGCTTGTAAGGGATCAATGGACTTAGAGAGGCCAAGGACATAAAGATTGACTGCCTTGGTTTGTTGTGCCCTTTCTTCTTCGAACTACATTTGGACAGCCATCTCAACAACAAGGTGTCTTTTTCCCTTTGATCACTTCCACCCACAAATAAAGCTCCTCAACCTGTTTTTGAAATATTGTTGTTGGGCCGCATTTTCCTTTTTAAGATGTTCATACTAAGTAATTATCTCTGATTTCTTATTCTGAGTATTGGACCACTTTGTTAAGCTGCTGGAAGCAAGGGGAGTCACGGGTGATAGCTTGAACCTATTCAAGGTGGGTGATTCTAACCTACAAATTGGCAATGATTTCATCCTTTTGCTGTAGCTGTTTCTGAAACAGTGAGAACAACCCCCGCATTTTGTGCCCTAGAGTTTCAACTCTAGACATTCTTCATCTAAGGCTGGAGTATTTGTTTTGTGGTGACAATGCCTTGAGAAGGCAGGGAGTTTTGGATTCCTGTGTTAAAGGAAACTCTATCAGCAGTAATCAAAAAGCCACGTGTAGCAAAGTCATCTGCAGCAGAAAGCCACACGTAGCTGAGGGTCACACAAGACCTGCAACTACCTTCATGGAAAATGAAAGCTTCATGAACTGCAAAAATCTGCAGATTGCAACAGAATTGTGACCTTGCAAATAGTGACAGAAGACCCTGCGACCTCACAAAACCAAGGCCTCAAAAAATTCAATCATTACAGAATGCCAAGCAAATCATGATGGAAAACCCTGTAAATCGCAATGAATACCCATGGGGAAGTCCCACCTTTGGGAAGTCCTTGATGATTGACAGCTGTCATCTTTTTGTGCTCTTGAGGGGTAAACTATAAGCCTAGCAGTTCTCTTCCTCTGTTGTCTGAATTCAGTGGGTTTTGTTGCTACCAGGCAACATTGTAAATTTCATGTTTCCTGTGTTTGTGGGTTGTTTCTAACATTCCAGCAAGTGTGGACAGTTTTTTAGAGTCTGACTTTTCAGAACTGTGACAGTTTGGCCCCCACATCCCTGGTTTTTGCATGGTGTTAATAAAAGGTATAAGATCTGGGCATATCAAGATATTTTCCATTTGGGATAGTGGTTTTGGTTTCTACAAGAGATGATACAAAAGAGATTTGGGAATTCTAGGGTCCTTAAGTCTAATGTTTTAGTCCCCTAGGGCCTATTTGGTTACCTAATGAGGGATTCTGCTAGCATCACTGCATTCTTCTAGCCCTATAGTAGTTTGCTTATTGATTTCAATACCAATAGGGTAATAGCAATGCCACTAGGAACACTGGTTGTAGTTTCAGTTCGTAAGTTTAATATTATTGCCTGGAAGATTGTCACTATCGTTTTAACTGAGTCCGCAATATGGCATTTCTTGATTATCTGTGCAATAATATCTAAAACTACATGGAAGACTGAGAGGATCGGGAGATTGAACCTGTGCCTCACAGATGATGGATTTTCTGTAACCCTGTGAAATCTTAATATACCTTTTTTATCTTTAGTTAATAATAAGGATAATTTATCATAGTTAAAAAACTCTGATGTTGTCATCGGTACATTTAAGCATCCTTTAGGCATTCATAACAGAAATACATGGACACGGAACAAAGTATAAAGCTTCATTCATCAAGAGGAGTTGCAACACAATTCACACTCAACACTAGATTCTCGGCTCTGGGACTAATTCTAGAGCTGACACGTGTATTCAAACATGGCAACTACCCTCTCTCTTAACAGCATAACATGGAAACCCATACCCTGGCTACACCTTTCAAAGAAAACTGTGTTTCTTGGAGATGGGGTGTCATGCAGGAAATGTCTCCCTGATGCAGGAGAAATATCTAGCGCGCAGGGGGCATCCTCAGATTCTCCAGACACCTCAGTGATGTCTCCTCCTACGAAAATAAAAATCAAGAGCAAATTACATATTCTAAGCACAAATGGTCAAAAGACCCTACGCAAGGTTTTTCCTGCTCATCAAAACAAAGAAATTCAAATTAGCAGTAATTTTGCAGCGCATGCAGAGTATGTCGACGGGATTTGTTATATTAAGGATAGCAAGACTAAGAATTGCAGGTTTTGGGTAGCTTGAATTTGGAAGAAATATTTTCACCCAATAGATGGTAACTGAGATGAATGAACTCGTTCATATTCGGGAATTCATTTTAGGTTTTATATTGGTGAAACTTGTGTGTATCAGACGCATGCTCCACACCCTAATTTTGAAATGGCATCCATGTCCCTGTAATCACTAGGCTCTGAATATTTAAAGACATAAAGAGTATTTTAAAAATAGATAAAACAAAAATGAAATACCTGAAAACGCTGAGGAAAGGTTGTGGAAATGGAGCCTCCGTACAGAGGGCGCTCAAAACAAGGTTCCGCGGGCACGGCCAAGTCCGGCATTTTTTGTTTTGCTCTTATTTTTCACCAGCTCGCTCAGGCTAATTTAAATTCCTAGTCGACCATGCTCCTTGCGTAGTAGGTATTTATAGACTTAAACTTGCGGAGAATATACGCTAACTCGATTTTGGTTTTTAAATTTAACGGCTTCGTTGCGTAGCCACCACGATATGTGGTAGTAATATAGTTCAAACTGTAACGAGCACATATATCTTCAAAAAAAGTAAATACAGTTCGAACTGTAACGAGCACATATATCTTCAAAAAAAGTAAATACAGTTCGAACTGTAACGAGCACATATTTAATTTATTGTATTATTGTATTATCAAATATTTATTTTTATTTTTATTATTATATGAAGTATTATTATATTATATTTTTATTAATTTTTTAGTATTATGTTATTATATTGTAATTATTGTTACATTATTATATTTGCATAACTTGATAATTATATATTAAATATAAAAAAGTTATTAAAATATTCAATTAAATTATTAGTATCATCTTATATTTTTGTTAAATTATTAAATTTTCATTATTATAATATTTTTTTGTAATTATTATTAAATCTTATCTTTAATTGAACTCTAAAGCTTATTAAATTGTTCTCCTAATTGAACAAGGTTGTGTTGTTGCAAAGTTTCTCCCAAAAGCGAAATGTTGACGGTTTTGTTCTTTGATCTATAGACAAATTGAGAGTAGTATTGGTACAATTGAATTGGGATCAAGCATGGAACCATTTATTTTTAACTATTTTTTTTTTACAAGGGATACCCTTAAGAAAGGTGTATGGATATTTATATTTTTCCTATTAAAACATATTGATGTGCAAACTATGTTATAGACATGTGTATTTATAGTTTACAAAGATTCATGTCATAGAGTTCACAAGTTGTACTAGAGATTTGAACCATCTTATTAAGGAGTGAAAAAAATTCTCTTAATTGGTTTATCATCTTCTAGTAGTTGTGAGTGTTTAACCCATTGTAAATGTATCCATAATGAGTTGACATGTGATCTGGCATGCCATGAGCCTCATTGGTGCCAACTTGATTGTTGTAATGACAATTTATCTAAATACTATAGAATCACACTTTGGATGATGTTGAAAGGAAACTATGAGTTAAACATTATGATCTTCCTAAATGTATTAGATCCTATTGAAAATTTGATCAAAATTATATGCTAATTTGTTGAAGCATGTTTGTTGCAAAAGTATTTTCCTCTCCAAAGTGTGTGATGATATTGTACGAGCATGTGTGACATAGTGTAGAGAGTAGATATTGTATTGGACCCATAGTTATTGCAAGCCATGAGGATTGTGATGAGCTATCATCAAGTCTCGTACTTTAATCAATAATATATATAACAATTTTGTAAAATGGTCAATGGTTCCAAGCTTACATTATTGTTGGAAATGGCTCTACATCTTAATTCGTTATTAGGGTGGTGAATCAATTGCTTTCAGAAAGTAGCATTTCAAATATGTGTGTGGTCTTTAACAATAAGGACAAAGTATTGATTCTCTACTGTAACAGATGTTATAATCTTCATTAGAATTGAATGGGAAGCATATAGTTAAAGTCCAGGACTACACCCAACCTCCTTTGCAAATTAGATATGCTCTCCTGTGACCATTTCATACTTCATGCTAGAGTGCAATGTGAAGAATACTATCTAGTTCAAACTATCTTCGAGTTTTAGAATTGTTTGAAAAAATCTTCAAAATTATATACCACATTGCAATTTTTTGTTCTCTTCTTATGTTTTATATTAGATAGTAGGTCTATTGAAGATGTTAAAGTGATTCCAGTAGAAAAAAACAATTATAAATATTTTATGGTGAGAGATTACTTACACTTTTATAATTTATATATTTGAATTATATAAATACATAAATAAAATATTAAAATTTCTTAAATATATTAAAGTAAGATTGATTTTAAAATTTGATATTTGATTTTAAAAAATATTAATAATATATAGAAATCTTATATTTATAGTTTCAAATTTTATATTCATTGTTATTATATTTGTAAAAGCTCTTTATTACTACTTATTATATTTTTTAAGTTTTCTTTAAAATATTTTTAAAAAAATTGAAAATAATTTTAATGACATTTTACATATTAAAATAAAACATTATATAATTAAAAAATGTAATTAAATAATTACAAAATTATTTCCACAAAAGTAAAGTCATCTAGTTTTTCATTATTATATTTTTATGTTCAAAATAAACATGTAAATTATTTGAACAATAATTTTCTTTGTAGAAAAGTTTTTAGTGAAAAAATAAATAAATTTATTATAAAGATAAGTTAAAAATCAAGATAATATTTCTATTGCAATGCATTTAATTCATCTTAGTTTTTAGACCAAAAATGTAAATAAGCAGAAATACAACATACTAAGCAAAGAACATAGCAAGTTACCCTAGGAAAACCCTCCTACTCGAGGGAGAAAAACCTAGCAACAATATTCTCTTTATAAATCAAATAAAAAGGTGCAGAGGACTGCATACAAATCAGGCCCTCGGATTTGGCCAAGTCTTTATACAATAATGTATGTTGCTCCTCCTTGAGCAAATGAAAATAGTTCTTACAGAATTCGATCTGCTACTCAAACTGGCGAACTGCTACTAATGATGGCGCACTGTTGCTAAGAAGGGTGTTGCTACTGTTAAGTAATGGCGAACTTTTTTTTCTTGGAAATGGCGAACTTATGCTACTTGGAATTGGCGAACTTATGTTGCTTGGAAATGGCGAACTATAATGAATGAATTTGATGATTAAATGAAATGAAATCACCTTCCTTATATACAAGGATAGGAGATATCTTCACAAGGTTGGCTCCATATGTGGATAGAAAATATTAAAAAAAAAATATCATTTACATTAGAAGGTCGACCTGCCTTGTACAATAATAAACTAAGGAGAAAATATCTCTTGAAGCTACCAAACACTAACACTCCCTCTTAGCTAGGGAGGTATTTTCCAGATATCTTCGTCATGGAGTCTCTCAACGTGACACACGTAATGGTTGCACCCACATCTTAGTCTCAAAGATGTACAAGAGTTCATCATGGAGTCTCTCAATGTGATATCATCATGGAGTCTCTCAACATGGTGTCCACAATGGCTACTCCCATGTGTGAAAGAAACATGAGTACAAGTGTTCATCATGGAGTCTCTCAACGTGATATCACCATGGAGTCTCTCAAAATGACGTCCACAATGGCTACTCCCATGTGTGGAAAACACTAGTATAAGGGTTCATCACGGAGTCTCTCAACATGATGTCATCGTGGAGTCTCTCAACATGACGTCTCATCTCAGTCTCAAAGATGAACAAGGGCTCGCACCTCATATTTCTTCATCTCAGAGAAATATACATTGCAAGGGCTTTCACCTCATATTTCTCTGTCTCAGAGAAATATACACTACAAGGGCTTTCACCTCATATTTCTCTGTCTCAGAGAAATATACACTACAAGGGCTTTCACCACATATTTTTGTCTCTGAGAAATATACACTACAAGGGATTTCACCTCATATTTCTTCATCTCAAAGAAATATACTCTACAAGGGCTTTCACCTCATATTTATTCGTCTTAGAGAAATATACATTACAACAAGTCTTCATGATGATGTGACTCCCTCTGAAGCTCTAAGTACGGCATCAACCTCCTGACTTCCTTGTCCAAGGTTGCCTCTGTTGGTTTGTTGGACTCCTTCTGAATGTTAATTCCTCCTCTTTGAAGAAACTGATCGACTTTAGAATAAGAAACCTTTTGAATCGATTTTAGAGCTTGGCTCCTTCTAAGATGTCCCTTTGTCAATTTCCGCAGTAGAAACATGTTGTGTAGACCTTAATTTTCAATCTCAATCAAAGTGAACATACTTGTCACACCTGAAACATTGAATGTGAGAGAGATCTTCTTCTTCGATTCTGGGGCAGAATTTGATTCTCTGTATCTATTCCTCTTTCTTCCTTTGCCTCTTTCTCTAGAAGTAAGTGAAGCAAGAACTTGATTTTCTACATCATGATAGTTTCACCGAATTCCTTTTTTTGCCAACCTAGACTCTTCTTGAATACAATCAGCTCGAAGACGGTCAAACTTGGGCAACTTGGATCTCCCACTAATGCTCTGAATAAAGGGTTCCCAAGATTGGGGAAGACTATTTAGTGCCAACATAACAAGATCTATGTCTGCAATTATATCCCCAATAGCACTCAATTGGTCTCTCAAATCAAAAATCTTCATAAAGAATGAGATGACTAAATCATCTTTAGCCATTTTTACATGGTGAAGTTGTTGTCTCAAGACAAGGGCTCTACTGGTGTTGTTGATCTCATACAATCCTTTTAGAGTATCAAATATTTCTTTAGCTATCTTCAACTTGGAGATGATCGATACTAGGTGATTCATCACAAAGTCTATCATGATCTTTCTAGCCTTCATGCCATTTTTCTTGCATTGGATTTTCTCAGTATCATTGGAAGGCTCGGGCATATCACTTTCCACGAAATCAAGAAGATCATTCTCCTCTAATGCAATGAGTACCCTGGGTTTCCAAGAGTTGAATTTTGAAGCTCCATCAAGCCTATCTTCTACCTTGACACCGTTCACCATCTTCTTTTTCCGCACGAATTCACCTTCAAAGATTTGCCCTTAGGTCTATAATAATTTGCAACCTCAAATTTGCAATACTTCGAGATCTACCCTAGATGAAAAGTTGACTTGATTGTTTAAACAATTCTGATCAGATCTTTTCTTAGACCCACTCTGATACCATGTTAGTTTTTAGACCAGAAATGTAAATAAGCATAAATACAACATACTAAGCAAAGAACACAGCAAGTTAGCCTGGGAAAACCCTCCTACTCGAGGGAGAAAAACCTAGCAACAATATTCTCTTTATAAATCAGATAAAAAGGTGCAGAGGATTGCATACAAATCAAGACCTCGGATTTGGCCAAGTCTTTATACAATAATGTATGTTGTTCCTCCTTGAGCAAATGAAAATACTTCTTACAAAATTGGATATGCTGCTCAAACTAGCGAACTGCTACTAATGATGATGCATTGCTGCTAAGAAGGGTGTTGTTGTTGTTAAGTAATGGTGAACTTATGTTGCTTGGAAATGGCGAACTTATGCTGTTTGGAATTGGTGAACTTTTGTTGCTTGGAAGTGGTGAACTATAATGAATGAACTTGATGATTAAATGAAATGAAATCACCTTCCTTATATACAAGGATAGGAGATATCTTCCCAAGGTCAACTCCATATGTGGATAGAAAATATATTAAAAAAATATCATTTACATTAGAAGGTTGACCTACCTTGTACAATAATAAACTAAGGAGAAAATATCTCATGAAGCTACCAAACACTAACAATTCATGTGTTATGTGTGAGAATAATTTTAATTGCTATTTTAATATGAATTTAAATTGTAGTAAAAAATAGCTCAAAAAAACAAATCATGATTAATCTATTATAATAAATTTATGATAATAATTTTAATATGAATGTAATTTCTACTCTTATCTACCATAAAATAAAATTGATGATGTTTATTAAATCTTGTCTTTGTACATGTTTTTAGTCCCCATTATTTCCCCACCATGGTAATGGTTCCATATTAATAGTCCTTCCTTAGTAAAGTTTAATTGGTCAATTAGATTGAAGATAATTTATTTTCTAAATATTTTTTATTATAAAATTTGCATCTTATTATTTAAACATTATGAAATTGAAATTGTATTTCATATTTTTTCATCAATGTGATTGGTTACTACAAAAAACAAAATCAAAAGTTAAAAACATCTTTTCTATAGTTCCATAGATTAATCCTCCACTATAGTTTCATAATTTAAAATGATAACTTAGCATATACAACTAAGTTTATAATTGGAATATAAATTTATTGTCCAAACAAATATATGAAAATATTATATTATAATATATTATATAAATAAAAATAATAATGATATAATAATATATTTTTTCTATTAATAATTTAGTATATTAGTTTATTATTAATTTAATATTTTTTAACATCTAATAAACAATCTAATATATTATGTGATGGAGCTCCCCTCGAGTGGTGGCGATGGTGGTGGAACAATTTCAAATTTTGAAAAGGTGAGAAACTTTGGAGGTGTTGCAGGCGTTAATGGCGGACAACTTGCTGATGGGAAGGTGATGTCAGTTGGGTCCTTGGCTGATGATAGGCGGAGTGGGTCCCCTATTGTGAAAAATGAATATTCGGGTGGGAAAGGTGCTCTGAAGGTTGCTTGTCCTTCACATTCTCCAACATCCTTCTCTAAAAGGGGGAATCTTGGTGTTGAAAAGTCTAGGCCCGATCAGTCAACTAACAAATTAGGTGCGACTTCTCAAGGTTTGGGTCCTGGGGTTGATAAGACAAGGGGTGATTTATTTTCGGACTCTTCTCTTAAATGGTCTAATCTATTTGGTGCGAAGCCCAAAGGTAAAATCTCTTCTCCTCTTGTGGCTTTTGTTTCGAATACGAAGACTGGAGAATATTTTATCTCTGTCCTAAATTGTATTGTTGAAAAAAGTGTTTCAAATATGGACATGTCTTTGTTGGGTAAATTCGTTGGGTCGCGTCCTCGTATTGACTTGGTTCGTAAGTTCACTTTGAACCGCTGGAGACCTATGGGACAGGTAGATGTAGCTGCAATGGCCAAAGGACTTTTTTCCTTCACGTTCAACTGTGAAGATGATTTATTGGTGGTTTTGATGGGTGGCCCCTGGTTTATCGGGAAGTCCTCTTTAATGCTAAAAAGGTGGGAACTAGGCTTCAATCCTAACACATGATACTTTTTGATGGCCTCGGTGTGGGTGAGACTTCCAAGACTCCCTCTTGAATTTTGGGATGAGGAAGTGTTCATAGGGATAGCAAGTACTTTTGGGTGTTTGCTATCAATTGATCAAATGATGGTGTCCAAGAAGCATCTTGTTTATGCTAGATTCTGTTTGAATGTGGAAGAGACTGCGGACCTGCCCTCTATGGTGAAGATTAACTCTAATTTTGGGGTATGGGAGCAAGTGGTGGAATTCGAGTCAATTCCTTTCACTTGTTTCCATTGCAAGAAAGTTGTCCATTGGGCAAAAAAATGTCCTCTTAAAATGTAGAAGTCGGTGATTAAGCAGTGGAAAGAAAAGGAAAAGGCTCCTGAGGTGATTTCTTCGGAGTCTATGGAGAAAGGGGGGTCTGCTCCTAGAGGAGAGGCCGTCATGGTGTGTGAGAAACCTATGGAAATGAAGATGGTAATGGTTGAGAATATCGTGATTCCTGAGGGCCAAGTTGAATTTGAAGTGCTTAATGTGGTGCAGGAGCAGGGTGGTGAGGTTAATGTGCCCTCCCCCATTCTCAATACTAAGGAGCCTTGTGAGGAGATTAGGTCTTAGGTGGTTGAAGACAAGGTGACTATGGATGATGGTTTGGGCTCCCCTCCTTTGGGGGCTCGTGGTAGTGGGGTTTTGAAATCACCACATGATGAATGTTCTAAGGTTGAGGGGTTGGAGGTTTGTTCAATATCCGAAATGAAGGATACTGGTGATTTGGATGATCCTGATAATCCTCCTTACATTCTAATGAAAGGTAGAAATAGAAATAAGCACTCTCCTTCTCCGGGAGTTGTTACAAGAAATAGGTAAAGGTCAGAATGTGGGTCAGAGCCGAGAGGCAGAGGTCATCCTCCTTCAAATGTTACCAGGGATAAGGAGAGTTGAATGGATATTACTAATGGAACTCAAAGAAATTTATTGCAGATGTGCTCCAAGAGCACCTCCCATAAGCTCTTATGAAGATCATCTCCTATAATATGCGAGGGTCAAATCACCCCCATAAGCATGATCTTCTTGCTAATCTGGTAACAAATCATCAGCCTGATATTGTCTTAATTCAAAAAACTAAAATGGGAATGGATAGATTATCTAAACTTAAGTATAAGTTTTTTAAGGATTGTGGTATGCATTGCTCTGAGGTGGCTGGAGCCTTTGGAGGGATTGTTACTTTTTGGAATCTTAAGTTGGATCAAGGGATTGAGGTGTTTCATGATTGTAACCATGTGATCACTTCATTTTTTAATATTTGGGATAAGTTCTCTTAGACCATTTCTAATATCTATGCTCCTAATAGTAAGATTTCCAGAAAAAAGTTTAGGGAAAATCTTGGCTCCTTCAAATCATCACATCCTATTGTTAACTGGTTCATTATGGGAGATTTCAATATGCCCTTGCATGATGCTGATAAGTTGGAAGGATTGTAGATTGTGGATGATAGTAGATATGATCTCATGAATCTTATTAATGACAATGCTCTCCTTGACTTGGATCTTAAAGGGGCCTCTTTCACTTGGTCTAACTGGCATGTGGGTGATGCTCTTATCCAGGTTAAGCTTGATTGTGCCCTTATCACCCCTGATTGTCTTGTCTCTTATTCTTGCTCGCTCTCGGCCCTGACCAGGTTGGGGTTTGATCACTTTCCTTTGTCGTTATCGATGGATTTTTTGGGAAGGAAAAAAAAATCCGTTTAGATTTGAAAATATGTGGACCTGTTATCCTAATCTTAAAAATTTGGTTTAAAATTGGTGGAACATTCAGGTGGATGGCTTGGCTATGTATAGAGTGGCTAAGAAGCTTGCCAATGTGAAGAATAATGTTAGGAAATGGAACAGGTCTTCATTTGGACACATTTTTTTGGAAAAAGAGGAAGTTAACCGAGAGCTTCTCACTGTGCAACAGTCTATCAAAGTGTTTGGTTATGATTGAGCTCTGGCTTTGAAGGAGAATGTCCTTCTTTCTAGGTTGCATAATATTGTTGCTAAGGAGGAGGAATTTTGGAAGCAAAGATCTCAGATTATATGGTTAAAAAGTGGGGACAGAAACACGAGATTTTCTCATCTCTCTACTTTGAAACACCGGGCTTATAATCGCATTAATGCTATTAATTTTAATAATCAGGTGTTGGAGAAGGATGTTGATTTGTAGCAAGTTGTGTCTTCTTACTTTTCTAACCCGTTATCTATGGAAGGGGAGTTGGATTTGGATTTTTAGGAGGATCTTCTTTAGGATATCCCTCATATTATCTCTAAAGATATTAATCGACAGTTGGTGCGTATTCCTTTAGCGGAGGAGATTAGAAGTGTTTTTTTCTCTTTTGAAGGTAATAAGGCGTCGGGGCCTGATGGTTTCCCGATGTTCTATTTTCAATCTTTTTGGGATATTATTGCCAAGGATGTTGTGGATGCTACCAAGGAATTTTTTGGTAGTCACAATCTTTTGAAGGAATTAAATTCTTCCTTTATTGTTCTTGTGCCTAAGAAACCGGGTGTTGCTTCCTTTGATGAATTTCACCCTATCAATTTGTGTAATTTGATTTACAAGATCTTCTCCAAGGTGTTGGTGGTTAGATTGCAAAAGGTTCTTCCTCTCATCATCTCTCCTCAACAAAATGGATTTGTGGTGGGAAGGCAAATTATGGACTCCATCCTTACTGTTCATGAGAATATTCACTCCTTAATTGTTAATAAGTGTGTTGGTTTTATCCTGAAACTTGATTTTCTTAAATCTTATGATAGATTTTATTAGGGTTTTCTATCAAAAATTCTAAGAGCTTTTGGTTTTGGGGAGAAAATGGTGGTTCTAGTTCTCCAGCTTATTTCCACCCTAAGGTTCTTTGTTCTTGTCAATGGATCTCCCTCTCCTCTCTTTGATTGTTTGAGGGGGTTGAGACAAGGAGATCCTATATCTCTTTTTCTTTTTATTATCATGGTAGAATCTCTGGGTCACCTTATTCAAAGATTTAACTCTAGTTAGATGTTTGGGTTGTCTCCTTCATCACATTATCTTATTTGCTCCCATCAATAGTTTGTTGATGATTCTATCATGCTTAGCGAGTCATTTGTTAAGGAAGGCAAAGCTATTAAACTAATTTTGTAAATATATGAGGCTTCCTCGGGGTAGAAGGTTAGCTTACCCAAGAGTGTTATTTTATTCCTTAACACTCCTGACCACAGGCAGATTAAAATTGCTAGAATCTTGCAGTGCCAGATTGGTGAGCTTCCAGCATCTTACCTGGGTCTTTCCCTGTGCTCTAATGTGGTTCCTGAGTCCTTTTGGCAGGGATTGATTGATAATTTCAACTCCAAATTGGTTGGCTAGAAGGGTGTGTTGTTAAGTCAAGCTAGGAAAGTGTAGCTAATCAAGTCTACTTTTTAGAATCTTCCAATTTATGCTCTTAGCCTATTTTATATGCTGAGAAAAATTGTGGATAAGCTAGAGGGAATTCAAAAAAAAAATCCTCGCCTATTTTATATGCCAAGGAAAATTATGGATAAGCTGGAGGGAATTCAGAAAAAATTTCCTCTGGTCTGGGGTTGAAGACAAGAAAAGGATTCATTTGGTCTCTTGGGATGATGTTTGCAGGCCTAAAAAGGTGGGAGGTCTTGGAATTTGTAAAATTAGAGAATTTAATTTGGCTATTCTTGGCAAACAACTATGGAACCTTATTTCGGCTACCAGTGAATGGGATAAAATTGCTCCGAGCAAATATCTTCGTGTGTGGATCATATAAGGGATATGTTGTCTTGCGACTTTTCCCGTCTATCTTGTTTTTCTCTCTAGAACTGTATGGTTAAGGCTCGTAAGATTGTTTCAAAAGGTCTCTTTTGGCAGCTGAGAAATGGTAGGAAAATTTTGTTTTGGGATGATTGCTAGTTTTGTAACAAGCCACTCAAAGATGAGCCTTGTACCCTTCCTTTTATGGATATTTGTGTGCGGAGGTTTGGCAGATTTGTTGCTAACCATATGGATGGGGTTCATTGGAAAAGGTTGCATGAGGTAGAACCGAGGTTAGAGGGTCTCTTTATTGCACTGTCCTTAGTTCATATTCCTTCTTATGTTCCTACTAATAATATTGTGTGGAGGCCCTCTTCCAATAGTAAATTTTATATATCCTCAACCTTTCATCTTCAAGATCCTTTTGTTGGCCCTGCTCCTTTTTGGTCTTCCCTGTGGTCCTCTAAATTGATTCCCAAGGTCAACATTTTTTTCCGGCTTTTTTGCCAGAATAAGGTTTTAACTACTAATAATCTTATCAAGAGAGGTTTTTTGATGCCCAACAAATGCTTTCTTTGTGAAGAGGATGTCGAGAATTCCTTTCACCTCTTGATTGGCTACAGATTTGTTAGAGAGGTGTGGGCCCATGTTCTTTCTCTTTGGAATCTTAGCTGGGTGTTTTCCTCCTCGATTGGGGAAGTGCAGTCTCAATGGGTGGGACCTTCTTCCAATCCTGCTCTATTTTTTCTTTGGTCTCTTTCTTTGCCTCATATTGCTTGGGGTATCTGGCTGGAATGTAATAACAGGATTTTCAGGAGTTCAACTCTTCCTGCTATTTTTATGGCTTATAAAATTTGTGTCGCTATCAAAGATAATTTTGTTTCTAGGGCTTCCTTTCATAATGGTCTGAGGATTATGCTCAAACCGGGAGATATTTCTATTACGCAAAATTGGAAGTTTCCTTGTGATATTTCTTTTCCTTTGACTAAAGGTAAAGCCTCTATAGAGGATGTTGTTTGGAAGGATCCCCCAATTGGATAGGTGAAAGTTAATTTTGATGGAGCTGCTAAAGGTAACCCAGGACCTACTGGTTGTGGGGAAGTGTTAAGAAATTCTAATGGTAGGTTCGTTTCCGTTGTGGCGCTCCCTTTGGGAACCTAGACAAACCACTTTATGGAAGTGTCTGCAGCATATCATGGCTTGAAGATGGCTCAATCTAAAGGCTATAGAAAGGTGTGGCTTGAGGGCAACTCTTTAAATATTATTAACAACCTAAAGAAGTCTTTTGTCACCTCATGGAGTGTTGAATCCCTTGTCATGGATGCCATTGAAATTTTAAGTTCCTTCGATGAATTTTATATCTCTTGTATTGTTAGGGAAGGGAATGGCCTAGTGGATGTCTTTGCTATTAGAAACCAAGATCAAACATGCAAACCAAAAGGCCTTCCATGGAAGAGAAAAATAATAAAAAGTAAGAGCTTTGCATGAAGATGTGCAAATTGATATATTTAGGAATTAAGAAATTACAAGAGATGATTTTTTTTATAAAAGCAATGTATGCAACCCTAATCTTGACCTAAAAAGAACTCAACTAAATAAAGCTTACTTATTAATTAAGTAAAATAATTATTACCTAAGTAAACTTAATAAAGTGTAATTAAATAATTAATTACACCAACACCCTACCTTAAGTGCAACTTAGGGAGACTAAAAAAGCATGCACCTAAAACTAAGATGAATGCAAGAAAACATGAATGGGTCTTGACAATAAGGCCTGATCAGGTACCCATGTACAAATGCAATGAAAGAGTAAGAGAAAAAGGAGACAACCTAGTGGGACAAACCCCCCCCTCAATGAGATGACCTGCTGCAAAGAAGCACTGGAAGAACACTGTGGAGTAACACTGGAACCGAAATCCGACAAGCAAGGAAAGATACTTTTGTTTACAAGAAACCATATCGAAATCATAATAATGCAACAGCAGACCTGATGCCACGAAACACTCAAAAATGCCAAACGAGAACAACCCTAGAATCTATGAAGCAACAGTAGATTATTGAATGATGTGATACTAAAATAAAGTGCAAATATTCAAGTTGCACCCTCCCAACTGCCAAAATATCCAAGTAATCTCCAAAACACCCATCGAGCCAAATCTGGAATAATGATAAATGTGAGATAGATACAGAAAAAATTACATGGACAACAATGTAGAGCTCCTCAATACCTTTCCAACGTTGCAAAGATAGTGAAAATCGGAGATCATGGCAAAAAGTTATGAGCTCGAAAGTGATAAATGAACATCTAAATTTAAATAGAAATAAATGTAGCAAAACATAAAAATACTAAAAAATAAATTGCACCATAGGAAAGTGCTCGAAACCAGCTTTCTGACGATATCTCATTTTCCAGATTTCCATACCGTATGCCCAAGTTATGCCAAAAAGAAAAAAATTGCTCCTTTAGGGAAAACTGGGGTTAGGAGGGGACAAAGAGGGTCGTACGACCGCTGACGTCATGCTGACATCAGCAAGTCTTGAGCATAAATTTGATGGCCATCTAGCCATCACTGCAAAAATTCGGCCCCCCTACAAAAAAATTTGGGCCCCTGGTCACCCATGTGACCGAAGGCGCAGGGCAGGGGGCTGGGGCGAAGCCCCTAGTCCTCAATAAGACTGCGGCTATAGTGAAGAAGCCCGCAGGGGCTGGTGGTGGGCCCCCGGTCCTCCATATGACCGGGGCTAAGCCTGTGGGAGCCCGCGGGGGCTAGGTGGACTTGGCGGTGCAGGGTGGGGGAGCCATCGACGGCGGTGGCGGACTAGTGGCAGAAGCCCTTTGAACTAGAGGCGCCGGTGGGCTTCCCCAAAAAGCATTTTTTTCAAAAAATTTGCCTCAAAGTGCATGCTGGGGAGGCTGTACGACCTCCCTGGCAAATTTTTTTTGCCTTCCAGATCAAGTGCTCATAAATCGACCAAACAACAGGCGTCCTTAGGGTTTTTGGCCACTACAAACGCGATGGTGACCTTCGTTCATGCTCAAAATGCTCTGAAAAATCAGCTACCTCTAAAGCTTGCAAAAAATCACCAAGCTTGAAACCCTCAGATTTCTTCAACAATGACCAAAATCAGAAAAATAAAAGCCAATCCTGACTTTTTCCAACGCTTTGAATCCAATGGTGAAGCCTGATCTGATCCAAAACGTTGCATAAATGAACTCAAGGCATGATACCCTCGAGGAACCTCGAACGAACTCTACAATGATTTTCTCCAAAATCTTAGAAGGGGTTGCATGTCAAAGCTCTGATACCATGTTAGAAACCAAGATCAGACATGCAAACCAAAAGGCCTTCCACATAAGAGAAAAACAATAAAAAGCAAGAGCTTTGCATGAAGATGTGCAAATTGATATATTCAGGAATTAAAAAATTACAAGAGATGATTTGCTTTATAAAAGCAATGTATGCAACCCTAATGTTGACCTATAAACAACTCAACTAAATAAAACTTACTTATTAATTAAGTAAACTAATTATTACCTAAGAAAAACCTAAGTAAACTTAATAAAGTGTAATTAAATAATTAATTACACCAACATTTGTTAACTTAGGTGTTAGCAGTTCTAGGGTGTGGGATGTGGATGACCCCCTACCCATTGAGGCTCTTGATTTTTTAAATCATGATTATCAAAATTGCTAAATCAGATGGCGGCCTCATTATGTTCTGGGCTCACATGGCAGTTAATTATTTGGAGTGAAGGTGAGATAGATCTTGCTTGGGTTGATGGTACCTTGAGTAATCTTTGTATGGGGTGGAATTCTAGGATAATTATATCTCTCTACTACCATGTCATTGTCACACGGATTGTGGGTATTTTTCGGCCTTCCTTCTCGAGGCTTCTCTTAATCGTATGCAAATTTCTCAAGCTCCCAAGTTCTGCTAAGATCATGACCATGGGAGGCGATAGAAATAGAGTAGAGCCTTTCTCCTATGATACTGTGAAAAACAAGGAAGTGTGGTGAAGATTGCATAAAGGTGGGATTACACCATACTTGGAGAGGCTTCATGGAAATAACCTACAGGCTACAACCTCATTTTTCAAAGGATGGAATAACAAGATTTTGAAATTGGGTGGCATTGACTTTGATGTTAATGAGCACTTCATTGTGAATATCACTGGTCTCTCAATGAAGGGAAATAAGGTTTATAGAGACAATAAGGAATCTAAGATAGCTATGCATATTTTCTTCAAAGGGGATGAAGAACAAAAGCTTAAGCAGGCCAAGAGTGGTGGGTACCAGCGCGATTCTATCAAAGCCCTATGGGGTGATGTTGCTAAGGAATTGATGAGGTACATTACTTTAGAAGTTTGGTTTTTTATTGTTAGTGCTTATCATTTTGTTCAAGTTTGAATCATTTTCGCCATAAGAAGAAAATTTCCTTTCCTATCTATCTTTTGGCTTCTCTAGAGTATGGTCTGAAGGATCATAAAAGGAACCCTAAGAACCTTGTGTTGCATGTTGGTCTTATTCTGATAATTACGGATTATACAAAAGATTTTTTGTTTCCTAAGCCACCTGCAACGGCTCCTAAGGGTAAGCAACAAAATTTGGCCTTGGAATATGAGACTGTTTTGGAAGAAGAGTCGGTGAGTTTGAAAGGAAATAAGTAGAAAGTGGTTCTAGAGGAGTCTGAGTCAGAAGAGGATGAGGATTATGTTTTAGATTCTTAGGCCTCTATGAAAGTGATATCGCAACCTCCTGCTTTGGAGAAGACTAGTAAAGGGGACTCGGTTCCTAACTCCAAGGATTGTGAGACCTGTAGTGAGGAACAGGTTGGTGAAAAACCTTGTAAAACTAGTGATATTGTTGAAGATGTATCTTCATCGCCCCCATTTTGCGGACTAAGAGAAAGAAGGGTTTGAAGGAGGGTAGAAAAAAGAAATTGGCTATTAGGTTTGCTAGTCCGGTGCAGGAGGTGTGTTAGAACCCAAAGTTTTTATTAAAATTCTGAGTTCTTTACCCATTAGCACCCATGTATTTTACTATTTTTTTCCTAAAAAGGTCATTACCATCACCCATAAGATTCAAATCCACTTCATACCACTTTACCACGGACAACTATTAAACAACCCGCGGTTGTACGATAAAGGGTCAGCCCGGCGGTTAAGATAGTCATTGCTACACCGTGGACAATCATCAAACAAATCGCGGTGGTGCGGTAAGCAGTGAGGCAGCGGTCAGAATAGTTCACCACAGTACCGCAAGGGGTCCCATGGTAGACCACGGTAGCATGGTGGTCAGGAAGATAACAGTGGATGTAGCGGTGAAGACCAGTCATTGCGGTACCACTGACAGTTAAAACACAGACCGTGGTGGGGTGGTGGAAGGGGAAGCAGTCAAAGTCAAATACCGCCACACTGCGGGAAGACAAAAGGAAGACCGCAGAAAGGTGGTAGAAAGGATAGAATAGTCGGACACCACAGAACCGCAGGGTGCAAACAAAGAGCCCGCGATTGAGTGGTAAGGGGAAGAGAAGACCGTAACGGTCACACCGCCATACCGCAGGAGGACATGAGGTTGACCGCGGTAGAGTGGTAAGGGGAAGAGAAGATCGTAACGGTCACACCGCCATACCACGAGAGGACATGAGGTTGACCGCGGTAGAGCGGGTAAAGTATAAAGTTAAATAAAAAGGTTGGATTATAGTTGAAAATATTTAATTTGCCGACAAGGCAATTAATTAAATATTTTGTTTCTTGTCAAAGAATGTGAACCGTTTCTACCCGAACTAATGAAGGGTCGTGACCCTTAGAAATGTATTGTATATATGTATTGAAAAATTGGAGAGAAAGGGGGGAGTAGTTAGAAAAACGGTGAGATTTTTGCAGAAAATAATGAAAGACTGGGAATGCAAATAATGTACAAACCCCTTTTTTGAAGCAGGTCAATGGATAAAATATTTAAATTGGTGAAATCCTTTTTGTGCTTAGTTGTTGTGATGTAATAATTTACGTTTTTTATCTAGTTGTCTCCAACTTGAGGTCTTTTAATCATTTAATTCAGCATATCAAGTATATTCCTGATTTATCAAGGTGCATTTTCATTTTGTGTGATTTAATTAACTAGTGTATGCAAGTCAAAATTAAATTATTTTAATAAATCATAGTGATTTAAGGATTTCTTTTGGATAGTTAAAGAAGAACCTGGTAAGAAAGTATTCTAGCACAATTTATGCAAGTCATAAAATTAGTGAAGTTATATGCCAGTCATAGAATTTCATTTTTTAAAGTGCCTAGCAACTTGAATTAAGCCAAAGAGGGAAACACATACAATTTTTGATTTTTTGACTCCATTGCCCATGTGGATAGAAGGAACTGATCTGCCACAACCCAGAAGATTAAATTCATAATAAATAACATATTTAAATTCTTTCTTTTGTGCAGTAGGAGTAGTTGTAGTGATTTTATCTATCCACTTCCAATTGCCATTGTGGGTAGATTACTCAATCAGGAAATATATTTTAAATCTGCATTATTCACATAGGTGCACCCGCTCAGGTTTAGCAGAGCCTAAAGAGTAGAAGGTTTAATTTTATTAATTGGCCTTGTACGTTGGCCAAAAATGTTGTGAGAGCTTGGCAACCTCTTGTGGTTAAAACCTACATTTTTGAGACCTAACAGTTTGGTGACTCTACTGGGGAATGTTAAACTGAACCCGAGCCTTCATCATAGAGTCAGTATTTTGCAGAGGACTTTGCTAGGAATAATAAATTACAGGATTTTCTCACTTTTGGAAAGTGAGTGGCGACTCTAAATGAATAAATGTATTGAAACTGATAAAGTCAAATATACATCAGAAAGGAACCATCCTAGAGTTCAGACTATCAAAATTACTCACAATATGCAAGGCAAAAGATATTTGTATAAGGAGGATTTTAATAATGACAAAATTAAATGGACTCAAAAGAATGATAAGGGTAAGAAAGTTTTTGATGACATGGGCCCAGCAAATAAAAACAAAACATCAAAAGCACCATTGGAGACACATAATTCATATGGTACATTGGCAAATGAAAACAACCCTTCTAGAGAACCTCATACTCTTGAGGAAAAAAGGAATCCCTTCTATCAACCAGACCCTAAGAAAGTTGAGGAGTTCATGGCTGGATTTGAGGTTGAAAGGGAAAGGAGACAACTTGAATATGATCAGAAAGTAGCATTTCTTGAGGAGAGTCGGGATGGACTTGGCTATGAAGCAGCCTTTGAAGAGAACTATGAACATATGACTCGAGATGCGATGAATGCATGATTGGAACACGAGAGACAAGAAGTGGAAAGAGCAAGAATATAATATGAGCTGAGGCTCCAAGTAATAAGAGAACTAGAAGAATTGAAGTTGCAGAAAGCTCAGATTAAAGCTCAAATAGTTGATTTACCTAAATATGTGCCACCTCATAGGCAGGGAAATAACAATGCGGGCCCTTCAAATTCCCCACAAGCCCAACAAAATTAGCAAAGGAATCAATATAAACCCTCAAATGATCCACCACAACACCAAAATGCTCAACCACCTCCTTACCAGCAACATGTGCCCCCACAAGGTCAGCAATATGTGCCATTATCCTATAATAATCCATTGTACCAATACCAGCATTACCAAAATCCACCTCCTCCACCATATACAACCATGATCAGGCAGTTTGATTTGGTTGGATTCCAAATATATCCTTATCCTATGGACAACAGTTGGAGAAGTCTTGTCCCAAAGTTCACAGGAAGTATTGCAATCATGACTAAAGAACACTTGAGGAGCTTTAATGCGTTTATTCAAGATTTGGATTTTCAATATGAGGATGTGCAGATGAGATTATTTATGATGTCACTGATTGAAGATGCCAGAGACTGGTTTAACAGTTTGCCAACAGCTTCTATTGGCTTTATTCATGAGTTCTATGAACAGTTTCTTGAGCAGTATGAGAATCAATATGCATCAGAGTTTGCCTTGCATGAATTGGTAACTATCCAGAAGCATCAAAATGAGTCAACTTATGATTTCAATTAGAGGTTTTCTAAATTGCATAATAAAATACCACCTGGATCCAAATTAGTTGATCCTGCTACATTGAGTATTTATTTAAAAGCTTTTGATCCTAAGACAGGATATGAGCTTAGGAACAGGTGTCCCGGGAATTTAGCTGAAGCTCAAAAGATAGAACTCATTGTTGAAAATAATAGGAAAGTTACAGGAATGATTACCAAAATGGATAACCCTAGGGTTCCCCAATGTGCTCCTCCAAATAGACAAGAAAATACATATAGGAATGAGAGGCCAAGACTACATGACATGCCATATAATACAAATTGGAAGGATGGAAAGCCAATGATGGATAGGCCAAGAAATAAAGAGACACCTGATCCTTTAAAAAAGAGAGGGACATATATGGTTTATAATAGTCCCTAGTGCTCAATTTGTGACTTACCACATTCCTCAGAGTATTGTATCGTAGCTCAGTCAATACCAGAAAAAGACATCAGAAAATAATAATGAAGAAGACCATAATATCTATTTGACTTCCCATACTCTTCACTTTGTTGAGCAGGGGTATTTATCTTCAAAAGAAGGAGGATATGAATATGATGTTGATCATCAGAAGTACAATGTTCATATGGCAGAACAACAAGTTTTTTCTGACCATGAAGAAAGTAATAATGAGCAAGGACCTTCTACTGCATCATATCAGACTAATAGGTGGAATACGAGGAGACCAACTGGGGAAGAAATTAAAAGATTAACCATTGCAGCAGTTGAACAGGCTAAAATCAAATATTGGCTGAGGAATAGAACAATCAATGAGAATGAAAGTGTTCCAAGAGGAATATTTTTGAAAAATAAGAAAATGTCCCATGAAATACCAAAAAAGATAGATGATAAGCACTCTAATAAAAATGAACAGAAGTATGTCCCCAAAGAAGAAAATAAAGAATTTCCTGAGGACAAATAAAAGCCAGATTAGACATCCAAAAGCGAGAAAGAGGAGAACAAAGGAGAATCAACAGATCAAAAGAAGGTGATCAGAACTGAAGGTGCATCTTTTGATTTCATGCAAGCTTTGTCCCAAGTAAAAATGTCTGTCCCATTACTTGAAATGATAAAAATTAAGGAGTATAGGGAAAGTGCTATTCAATTAATGTCTAGTGGGAGAAATCAAAATATAAAATTTGAACATAAGGAGAATCTTGGAATTGCTGATAAAAAGGAAAAGACAAAAGTCCCAAAAGTTTTCCTAAGTGATGCATTGATGAATACACCACAAATTGATCCCTTTTTTACTACTTTACTCATAAATGGCAAATTGGTAAGAAATTGCATGATAGATTCAGGTGCTTCTATGAATATTATGCCAGTAGGGGTAATGAAACAACTCGATATGTGGATAGATATTGAGGGTGGTAAATGTTATGCCATGGATAGTAGGCCTGTCCCAGTTGTGGGGGTTATGAAAGATGTAGAAGTGAAATTGGCAACTTGCCCACAGGAAACTTATAATATTGATATAACTGTGATTGACACACCTCCTCAGTTTGGAATGCTTTTGTCAAGACAATGGACTGTAGCAGTTGGAGGTAATGTGTAGTTTGATTTATTATATGCCACAATACCAGTCAATGGTGAAGAAGTCAAGTTTTTATAAAGAACCAAGGATGAATCAGATTGTTGAGTATGTTCCTCAAGAACAACTCAATTATTTTTGTGATGTGGATTTAGGGAGTTTCAGAATAGAATTGTCTCAATCTGAATTAGTGAATACTGACCCAATTAATAAACATGTCTCTAAAAATCAGCAAGGTGTATGGAAAATGTATTTTGATGGGGCATGCAGCCAAGAAGGTAATGGAGCTGGAATAGTTTTTATATCACCTAAAGGTATAACATTCAAATATTCATTTTTGTTAGCCTTTGAATGTACAAACAATGTGACAGAATATGAAGCCTTATTGATTGGTTTGAATATGGTTGTCAAGCACAAGATTAAGTTGTTAACTATCTTGAGAGATTCTGAGCTGGTTGTATCACAAGTTAGATCGAGATATGCTACAAAAAACAAGAGGCTGAAACAATATAGAAATGTTGTATGGGATACAGTGGAATTATTTGATGCTTTTTCAATTGATTGGATAGATAGACCATAAAATTTGATGGCAAACTTTCTGGCTAATGTAGCCTTGAAAAGAGATGATATCACTTTGGCAGGAGTTTCCCAAGTTGAATTCAAAACAAGACCAGCTATCCCTGACAACATATATAGCTGGCAGGTTTTTAATGATGACAGTGACCTTTTGAAATTTCTTCATTGTATAGATTGGTATGAGGCACAAGAGATTGACTTCAATGCTTTTGTGGAAGAAGTGGATGGGAAATAGACTATATTTGGGAAGAAATTTTTCCAGCTTAAAACCAACAAGCTTCCCAAACAGCTTGTGGCGTTGGAAAGAGTATATGATGGGAGTGATCGTTCTCTCATGAAGCAGACACCTGTCAAGAAAGAAGATATTGAAGAAATGAATCTGGGAATTGAATTAGCACCAAAAAGGGTTTACATTAGGAAGAAAATAAGTCCAACCATTAGGAGGATGTTGATTGTATTGTTGAGAAAATACAAACATGTATTTGCTTGGTCTTATGAGGATCTCAAAGCATACAAAGAAGATCTTTTTTAGCATGAAATTCCACTTAAGCCAGACACAAAGCCATTCAAACAAAGGCAGGGGCCTATTAACCCAACTCTGGAACCTAAGATGTAAGAGGAGCTGGAAAAACTCAAAGATGGAGGTATTATTAAACCCATTAGACATTCAACATGGGTCTCAAATTTGGTTCCAGTAAGGAAGAAAAATGGGGATATCAGATTGTGTGTAGATTTCAGAAATCTGAATGTCGCTTCCCTTAAAGATAATTATCCTCTCCCAAATATGGAGGCAATATTGCACAAAGTAATAGGGTGTGATCTATTGTCAATGATGGATGGGTTTTCTGGATATAACCAGGTTAAGGTCAAGGAATCTGAGCAATACAAGACAACATTCACTACACCATGGGGAACGTATGTTTATGTGAGAATGCCATCTGGTCTCACAAATGTAGGAGCTACTTTTCAGAGGGCCATGGATGTGGTGTTTGCAGATCTAATCAATGCTATAATGGTATTGTATCAAGATGATCTTACTGCTTATTCCAAAAGGGCAGAAAATCATGTGGGGCACCTGGAAAAGATATTCATCAAAGCTTTGGAATATGGTATTAGTCTTAATCCTAAAAGATGTCATTTTGTTGTTACAGAGGGTAAATTTTTGGGAAATATTGTATCAAAAGATGGGATTAGGATAGACCTTGAGAGAGTAGATTCCATAGATAAAATTCCCATTCCTAAAACTGTCAAAGCAATCCAATCATTTTTTGGTCAAATTAACTTTGTTAGAAGATTTGTGTCCAATTTTGCTGAGATTGTTAAACCTATATCCAAGATGTTGAAAAAGGGAGAAAAGTTGGATTGGACTGCTGAAGCCATGGATGCTTTCATAGCTATAAAAAGAGCTATCAAAGAAGCTCCCATCCTAAAATCCCCTAATTTTACTAAGCCATTTCAAATATTTTATTTTGCTTCATTTCACACTATAGAAACTATTATGTTACAGAAGAATGAGGAAGGTCATGAACAACCTGTATCTTTTTTCAGCAAATCTTTGCAAGGGTCAGAATTGAAGTATGATATTATGGAAAAGTAGGCTTATGCATTGGTCAAAGAAGAAAAAGCTTTCAGACCTTATCTTGTTGGAGCTAAGGTAATTGCTTATGTCCCAAATGCAGTTGTGAAAGATATCCTTGTGTAGACAGAGGTGACAGGGAAAAGATGCAGATGGATTAATAAAATCCAAGAGTTCAATATGGAGATACATATTACCAAGTTGGTAAGAGGACAAGGTTTGGCTAGGCTGATGGCAGAAACAAATATTGACGCAAACCAAATCTGCATTGTGGAAAGTGGGGAAGAGGTTGTTGCAAGTATTGAGCATACTTCATGGTATACAAATGTAATGTATTATCTTAAACACATGAAATGCCTTGAAGGATTGAATGATAATCAAAGGAGAACTTTGAAGTTGCAAGCTTCTGAGTATGTTTTTATAGAGGGGGACCTATTCTGGAAGAATAGGGAGGAATATTATTGTTGTGTTTAGATGAATCCCAGGAAAAATGTGTCTTGAAGGAAATGCATGAAGGGGTGTGTGGATGCCATTATTCTGCTAAGACCACTGCACATAAGATTCTTAGGGCTGGCTATTATTGGCCTAAGGTGTTCAATGAATCTTTTGCACATGTGAGGAAATGTGAGGCTTGTCAGAAGTTTTCTAGGAAGTTGAAGTATTAAGGAGCCTTACCACTTAGACTCTTGCAAGTAGAAGCCCCTCTTCACCAGTGGGGAATTGACTACATTGGAGAAATACAGGAAAGATCAAGTGGAGGACATAGATGGATATTAGTGGCCACAGATTATTTTACTAAATGGGTGGAGGCTATCCCAACTAAACAAGCAACAAGCAAGGTGGTGGTGAATTTTCTGATGGAGAACATTATAACCAGATTTGGCACCCCGGTCAGATTGATCACAGATAATGGAATGTGTTTTAGATCTGATGAATTCAGAGACTTTTGCAACACATATGGCATTAATGATTCTATTCTGCCCCATATCATCCACAAGCAAACGGTCAGGCAAAATCAAGTAATAAGAGTCTTTTGAAGATAATAAGGAGGATGTTAGATACAAATAAAAAGGCATGGGATTCAAAGTTAGGATTGGCTATGTGGGAAAATAGGATCACAGTAAAAAGAGAAATTGGAAAATCTCCATTTGAACTGGTGTATGGGACACAAGCTAGGATGCCACTACAGAACCTTTTTCCAGTTTATAATTTTATTCTACAAGAGGACTTGGATATATCTGAACCAATGGAGGAAAGAATGGATCAACTTGCAGAACTTGATAAAATAAGAAGGATGGCTTAGAATCAAAATGTGGAGTTGCATTTATAGATGAAATATATTTTTGATAAAAAGGCCAAGGAGAGAAAATTTGAAGAAAATGATCTAGTGTTGATGTGGAATGCTCGGTGTCAGGAGATGGGAAAGCATGGCAAGTTTAAAGCTTTATGGTTGGTCCCTTTTGTAATAATTGGTAAAGGAGGTGAGGATTCTTATTTCCTATAGAACATGTCTAGAGAGGAGTAGGAGTTGCCTATACATGGGCAGTTCCTGAAACATTTCTTCTCTTAAGGTGTAACAGAGGATTAAGGATTGCCAGTGCATGGACAATTCTTAACAAACCTCTTTAAACATTATTTTCCATGCACAGTAGTTTAGGAATTTTAAAGGGGCTGGGACTTTCCAATACATGGACAATCCCAGAGTTCCCTTATTGAAAACATTGTTTTCTTTCCATGTACAGCAGTGCAGGGTAACTTTTGTTTTCCGTTCTCTATCTTCCTTCTTTCGTCTCCTTCATTTTTTTCATTCCCTCTATCTTCCGTTTCCTTCATTTTTCACATCCTTTGCTTAGTCTGCTCTCCCAGTTAAATTATGGATTCTTGCAGTGATTGCAAAATACTCATCCCCAACAGGAGCCACTGTTAGAACCCAATTTTTCTATTAAAAATCTGAGTTCTTTACCCATTAGCACCCATGTATTTTACTATCTTTTTCCTAAAAAGGTCATTATCGTCACCATAAGATTCAAATCCACTTCATACCACTTTACCGTGGACAACTATTAAACACCTCACGGTTGTACAGTAAAGGGTCAGCCTGGCGGTTAAGATAGTCACCGCTACACCACGGACAATCATCAAATAGATTGCAATGGCATGGTAAGCAGCGAGGTGATGGTCAAAACAGTTCATCGCGGTAGCGCAAGGGATCCTGCGGGAGACCGCGGTAGCGTGGTGGTCGGGAAGATAACAATGGAGGTAGTGGTCAAGACCGGTCACCGCGATACCGCTGACGATTAAAACACAAAACGCGGTGGAAGGGGAAGAAATCAAAGTCAAATACCGCCACATCGCGGGAAGACAAAAGGAAGACTGCAAAAAGGTAGTAGAAAGGATAGAACAGTTGAACACCACGGAACCATAGGGTGCAAACAAAGAGCCCGCAGTTGAGTGGTAAGGGGAAGAGAAGATCGTAATGGTCACACCGCCATACCGTGGGAGGATATGAGGTTGACCGTGGTAGAGCAGGTAAAGTATAAAGTTAAATAAAAAGGTGAGATTATAGTTAAAAATATTTAATTTTCCGACAAGGCAATTAATTAAGAATTTTGTTTCTTGTCAAAGAATGTGAACTGTTTCTACCAAAACTAATGAAGGGTCGTGACCCTTAGAAATGTATTGTATATATGTATTGAAAAATCGGAGAGAAAGGGTGGAGTAGTTAGAAGAATGGTGAGATTTTTGCAGAAAATAATGAAAGACTGGGAATGCAAATAATGTATAGACCCCTTTTTTGAAGCAAATCAATGGATAAAATATTTTAAAGTGGTGAAATCCTTTCTGTGCTCAGTTGTTGTGATGTAATAATTTACATTTTTTTATCTGATTGTCTCCAACTCGAGGTCTTTTAATCATTTAAGTCGGCATATCAAGTATATTCTTGATTTATCAAGGTGCATTTTCATTTTGTGTGATTTAATTAACTGGTGTCTATAAGTCATAATTAAATTATTTTAATAAGTCATAGTGATTTAAGGATTTCTTTTGGATAGTTAAAGAAGAACCTGGTAAGAAAGTATTCCAGCACAATTTATGCAAGTCATAAATTTAGTGAAGTTATATGCCAGTCATAGAATTTCATTTTTCAAAGTGCCTACCAACTTGAATTAAGCCAGAGAGGGAAACACATACAATTTTTTATTTTTTGACTCCATTGCCCATGTGGATAGAAGGCACTGATCTGCCACAACCCAGAAGATAAAATTCATAAGAAACAACATATTTAAATTCTTTGTGCAATAGGAGTAGTTGTAGTGATTTTATCTATCCACTTCCAATTGCCATTGTGGGTAGATTACTCAATCAAGAAATATATTTTAAATTTGCATTATTCACATAGGTGCACCCGCCTAGGTTTAGTAGAGCCTAAAGAGAAGAAGGTTCAATTGTATTAATTGGCCTTGTACATTGGCAAAAAATGTTGTGAGAGCTTGGCAAACTCTCGTGGTTAAAACCTTCATTTTTGAGACCTAACAAGGTGCATGCTACTTCTCCTCCGAAGATGGGTGAAGGGTATGATGTTTTGGACTTGGAGATGCAGAATAGAAGGAGGTCGGTGGTTGAGGACATTGTTAGATCTCTTCACAAGATTCAAATGTTGTTGGATGGGGTTAAAGGTAAGGAGGTTTGTGTGAGCCAGGATAAGAATAGTTCTTCCCAAGAGGGTGATGCGGAGGATAAGGATGTGTTTAACTTTGATCGGGAGGATTTTCCCAATATTTTGGGTATGGCTAAGGAGGGCACCATTTCCCTATTTAAATGGGGTTTTCATGAGCTCAACATGACTAATGTTAGGGTTCAGGGTGATGTGAGCAAAGTGGGGGAATCTTTTTAGTCTTTTGTTCAAACCCAAGTTGATGAGTTGTTTGATTCCTTAAATATTGTTGCTGAGGAGATGTTGAAGATGAAGCAAATGTTTGAACAAAGAAATCTTACCTTGGAAGAACAAATGGAAAGGATTAGTGTGAAATTGGATAAGGTCAGGGAAGGGACTAAATATGTTGTGAGGTATGAGGCTAAGGTCCTATCTACTCTTAATGAGAAGGCTAAGAAAAGAATGGAGGTAGATCCTGGTGAGAAAGAAGGTGCTGGTGAAAGGCAAGTGGTGGAGGAAGCTTTGGTTGAAAAGGTTGCTAGTTCGTAGAATGTTTTGGTTAATGAGGTAAATGTGGTTGGGCCCGATGTTAGAACTTGCAATAAGACCAAGATGCAGGCTGGGGTCCCTGCTATAGAAATTTTTGAAGTCATGGATGATCATCAAAAGACTATTGAGAGCCACATGGACGCTGCAATTTTTTTGAAGAATATGTAGTTTCGTTGTTTTTGTCCTTCTTTTTTGGTTGTTGTCGTGCTGGTGGTTTGCTGCATTTTGGCTATTGTTTGCTCTGTTTAGTTATCTTTCGCTTCAACTATTCTTTTTTGTAAAGGGTTTTGGGGCCCCTTCAAAACCTGTTTACCTCTAATAAAAAAACAATTTAATATATTAAATTCTAAAAAAATTATATATATTATTATCATATTATAATTTTATTGTGTATTAGATATTATATATGTTATAATATATAACTATATATACACTATTTTAAAATGTTATATTATAATCATTAAGTCTTTGATATCAATCATTAATTAAAATACTTTACATATATCATAAATTTTATCTTTATAGAGTTTGCATTTTAATTTGCACCTCTAATTGGAAGTGGTGAAAAAATTGTTAAAAAAATTAATCACTAGTAACAAACATGACTTATATATAATAATATGTAAATTGAATGAGTTCATTTATAGTGGGAGGGTCTTGCCTAAATCATAAATTGTCTCATTTGTTTAACGTTTCCTTCTAAAAATGAATAGTAAAAATAGATTGAGATAAATAATTGTGTTATAGTCATAATAGATAGTAGTAAAAAGTTTAGAAATAATTTTTTATTTGACATTTTTTTAATTATATTGTTTTATAAATATATATATATATATGTAAATTTTTTTAAGGTAAATAAGAATTATATATTATAAAATAATTAATATTTAATTTTATTAAATTTAATTGAATGATTTTAAGTCATAAATTAATATTTTTAAATAAAAATAAAGGTAAATTTTTAGATGAATGAAAATTGTATTGTTAAGCTAAATATCATTACATTTAGATTTTGATGGATAATTGTTTTAATATCTTTCTATTTTTAGTTAAAAGGGCAATTTTTAAATAAATACTAATGAAAACAAGTAAATAACTAGATAATAATAATCTAATAGTCTAATAATCACAAAATTAATTTAATATATTAGATTTTAATTTAATAAAATATATAATCTAATTTACTATATATTAAAATCTAATATAATATACATTAAAAATAATCTAATAATATAATATAATATATTAAATTATTAAAAATTATAATCTTATTATCTAAGTTATTAAATTATATATTAGATGTCATATATGTTACATATTATATAATATATATATTATAATATTATTATTTAATATATTAAATTATAATTTAGATGTTATATATGTTACATATTATGTAGTATATATATTATAATATTATAATATGATGTTAAAATTATATATTACATAAGTTTTTTTAATCAATGATATTAAAGAAAAACATTTTCAACCATTAGAAAAGTTAAAAATCGTGCATTTTATTTCAAAAAATTAAAATATAATGTATGAAAACAAACTTATCAATTTTGATTGGCTCAAATTTAAAATATTAATCATTAGTTACAAATTGGTCTTCGCTATGCATCATTAAAACTACCCAACGACACCAATAATGCAGTAGAGATAGAGGGGGTCCTACAAGGGCTACAACTATGCAAAGAAAAAGGTCTTAAAAACATAGAAGTGGAATGTGACTCCACACTCTGTATTAATGCATTGCTTAATGGAAGATTGAGAGATTGGAACTTGCAATCGAAGTTGTCTCAGATCAAGGAACTAAGCCAAGAAGTGGAGGTTGAAGGTGTCAAACACATATATCAGGAGGCCAATAAGGGAGTTGATCTCCTTGCTAACTATGTGATAGATCAAGATGAGCAGGCCATCATAAGTAGCCAATCAAGTACATGGCAAGGAATGGATAAGGTGATTGAAGCAGATATGAACGGTGAAGAAGGTATGTAGACCTCTTCTAGATAAAACCAGAAAAAAGGTAAAGCAACATCAAGGGAAAGGTAAGGTTAACATATTGAGGTATGTGCCTATAACCCCGATTCCATTGTTTAAAGTATATAAATTTAGATAAGTTATCCTAAGAATAAATGGAACAAGAGGAAACTTAGAACAAGCAACTAAGCTAAGAACATAAATCAAAAGCAAGATATAGTGCCCAATCCTAAGACAAAGGCCAGATGATAAAATTTGTAGGTCCTAGAATAAAAATAAATTGACAGACTTAACTAAGAAGGGAAAAGTCTAAGCTAATCCATTACACTAACTGAAGCACTAATTAAGGAACCATAGTACTATAGGACAATAGCAAGTTTGAAAGATGACTGGGCCAAAAGTAAAACTTAAACCAACAAATGAAACCTGGAAGTTGGGTCTAAATCAAAGGATTAACAACTGATGAAGCCGACCCAATAAACAATCAACAAAATGTAGCAAATATTATAACAAGTGAGAATACATGGTGCCATTGCGTGTCTGAAGGGACGAGCGACAAAAAGTGTGGTCATATCTTGAAGGTGATAAAAGTACATATAAGGAAATGTAAATAAGAGGCAATTTAGGGCATTTAGAACCAGCTCATGACTATGTCTCTGTGTAAATGCTTGTGCTAGAAAGCTCAATAAACATTTGAGTGGACTGTTAAACCAGAGATTGGCTATTAGCCACCAATAATGAAACTAGAGTGAAATAAAGTCTATAAACTTAGTAAATGCGTCAAACTTAGCACAAGAAAATTACCCTTGAATATAGGGGTAAGTGGATAAGCATGGTTATCATTAAAAATAAAGAATGATCCCTTAATCTATGAACAAAAAGAAGGACCAAATTAGAATGAACGGATTTTAGATTAGAGGTTGCCATTATCTTTTACAAAGAAACAACATCCAAATGCATAATATGGACGAGATAAGTAATTCAACATGCTATAATTTCTAAAGTGCTATAGCGTCCAATGTCAAAAAGCAACAAGGAAAGCAATTGGTTAATTCGAGGGCAAAATAATACTCACATAGTTTTGTCATATCTACAAAGTACTCATATAGAGAGAATTTGATAGTCTAACATTTTAAAATTGATGTCTGGAAGTAACCCTATAATAAATCAAATAAGTATCAAACATAATACTCAGAAGATCAAAACAGATATACATGAAAAGGTGTATGAGTATGTAAAGTTGACAAAACTAGGGGTTTAACCTTAATCTGTGAAGTAATTAAGAAACTTTATAAATAGTAATCAATGGCACGACAACAAGAGTATGTTCATTAAACAATAGCACAAAAACTAGATCCTATACCTGGGTGAAGCCCATAACACAAGTGAATCAACTCTAAATAAACATGAATAACATTTAAATTGAAGAAAATGACCTTGCCTAGGAATCAATAAGTACTACCAACAATAACGAAAGGATTGTAAACCAAAGAATGGTAATATCCAACACATTGAATAAGCTAACAAAGGCATTTTAAACCCCCAAGAGTGTCCTTTTTAAAATTACCTAAGAAAATAATAGTGTAAAAGAAACCTAAATATATCATGAATTTTTGGAAGATACATCAAAACATAAAGTAGAGTAGCAGTTAAGTCATTTACAGAAAAGGGCTAAGAAAACCTCGGGCCTTTACAAACATATTTAGGCAAATATGAAGGTGAGAGAAATTACAAAAATGGATTTATACAAAAATCCTATTAGGAGTGGGTAAAAATGCCTTATATTCATAATAGTGCGACCTACTATCTCAAAACCCGAAGCAACTCTCAAACTCAATAAACTTAGGGACCCATTGATTATCAAACACCAGCATCAACTAGAGATGACATTTGAGGAAGTCGTAACCAGCCTTGGCGAGGAAACGATGATACCAGTACATAAAATCCAACTCGTCTACAATAAAGGGAAGAATTTCAACAATGACACCATTTTGTTGAACCGACATTCCTTCGCCTAAACTTGCCCTCATCAAAGCAGCTTCGAGCCCATCCAATAGAAAATATTTAAAATATCTCTTGGAAATTTTGAATACCATCTCCTTTGACACATGAAGATCCAATAGCGAACCAACAAAACGTGAGCTGATAGTTGTATTCAAACGATATTTCCCTCGGGACATGAGGAAGCGCTTCCCTAAAACTAGTTTGACGGCCTTCAAATACAGTTGATCTTTCTTAGAAAGTAGCCCTCGCAAACGACGATCAGTGACAGGACCCAGAAATGCAACTTGGGGTCTAGAACTGGTAAGGTAAACGGGAGTGGAATCCATGGTGAAAAATGCAGCCAACATTGGAAAAAACCCTTCATAATAGAAAAGGAAAAATAGGTACGAAGAGTAATGAGTGTCATGGCTAAATTCACGAGTAGGATGGAACTAGTAAAATAGACCCATCAAGAAATTTGTGTAACGCTCACAAGTAGAAGATCAGGCTATGCCTGATGATAATGCTAACAAGGAAAAGAAACAATGATGCAGGGAACTGCCTCAAAAACGAGAAGGTAAAACAACTCACAATGTCATAAACGGTGACGCAAAATAATGGAAAAAGAAGAGCCACATAGTTGAAATTCCCACCTCGAGAAGAATGCCACTTCAAAAAAAGCAATTAAATTAAAAATGACGGCAGATCAATGTGATATGAGGTATGATCAGATCAAAGAAACTTGAGAAGAAAGAACTTGTATTTTTTCCAATAAGGGGACTTTGGAAACGGAATGACACTTCGTCATGGAATGCACCACTTACGAGGATATCTGTACTCAACACAAAAATAGTTTGAAAGCTGATAATATGCACCAGCTCTTTGGGGAAGACAAGATTAATCAGACGGCTAGCCTTCTAGTCAAAATTAATAGTAGGAGACTCGACTTGGAAAAGAGCATGAAGAGAGATTAGGCCTGATTTTGTCTTGGTCCCTTAGACTGTTTAGTCTCGTGGACGTCATTAAAATCTTTCATTCATTCATTCATTCTCGGGTTGTTACGTCAAACAAACTAGTAAGGAGTGGCTAAGAGGGAAAACCAATGGGGCTTGACATGAAGCAAAAATGAGCAATAGGATTTTCACATAGGTGTCGGAAAAGAAAACGTGGCGAGGATAAAAAAAACAAAAATGGAAAGGCTACGGGTGAGAAAAGAATATGATAAAAAAACCTTTAAACTAAAAACAATGAAAACTATAATTATGGGTCCTACCCCCATCAAGCGGGTAGAGCTTATCAATCAAAAAAAAAATTGGTCTTCGGTATAGTTTCATGGTCAGAACTAATAATTAAAATGTCTTCTATTAAGAGAACTTTCTAATATAATTATAATAAAAATTCTATAAAATATATCTAGCTTTCATTTTGATTTATTATAAAATAAAATATATATAAATAACATGTTACAACTTATTTTTTAAAGTTTAAGAGATCTCATATAATTTATTAAACTAATAATGTATTATTTGATTTTATCTTCCCTCTTTTTTATTTTCTTTCAAATTTTGATAATTTGAAAGAAAATAAAAAAGAGGGAAGATAAAATCAAATAATACATTATTAGTTTAATAAATTATATGAGATATATATATATATATATATATATATATATATATATTTGTAAATTATCAAATTTGAAGACAAAATTTGAAAGAAAATGAAAAAGAGGGAAGATAAAATCAAATAATACATTATTATATATATATATATAAAGCAAAAAGTATAAATACAAGACCATTGGATTTGAAAAATCTGAGTAATTTTTTTTTAAATTGTCCACTAAAAAATAGGTAAAGGGGTGTTGGGAAGTTGTCTTTCAAATCAAGCTCCGCATTATTAAAAATTAACAATCTTTAATTTTAACTTCCAAACATTAAAAATGCCTTAAAAATTGCGATAAAATAGTTTATGCTCACGATTCCTAAAAATTTGCCCTTATCGCTTAAAATTTTTTAGTCAATAAATTTGAAGAGAAATAATTTTAGAAATTTGAAAAGTTAAAAATCTTGCATTTGACTTTAATAAAATTAAAATTTAATTTATGGAAAAAAATACTAAATTTATAATGAATTTTGATTGGTTGAAAGTAAACCATTTAATCAGTAGTTAAGATCTGCCCCTCGCCTATAGTTCCATGGTAGGAACTAACAATAATTATAATTGAACGTTATCCTTAATTTAACTCTCTTTTTTCTAATTGATTTCTTACCCTTATCCTAGAGGTAACCCTTGTCATAATTGAACACACAAAGGTATTATTATAAGACATCTATTTTTTTCCATTATCAAACTAAAATAAATAGCAACAACCAAAGGATAGATGCTATAGAAAATATTTAATATAACAATATCAATAAAAGTGTTATCCTTAAGGTTATAATTACAATTAGTGTTAGTTTTAGAAATAAGATTAATTTTATTTCATATCACTTTAATTGGTCATTGCATTGATTCATACTATCAAGATCAGATGAAGCAAATCATTAAACAAACATTTTTTGTATTGTTTCTAAAAAGAATCTGAAAATGGTAAACTCAAAATACTATTTTAAAACAGATAGTACATGTCTTCAAAAAGAACAAAATTATGTTACTCTCAGCATACACTTTTTTTCTAATAAACAAGTAGCAATAAGCCTAAAAAATCTTTCTTGCTCAGAAACACTATATTCGGTGATTCTCAGTGTTTAAAATAACTAAAATAACAATATTATTCTTTTCTTTATTAATAAAGCTTCTCTTCAATAAAAAGAGTAATTGTAACAACATAGTTTCAACTTAGTAATACCCTAAAAGGAGATGCCATCATTTAAAAAAGTGCTCTTTATAAACATTTATATTTGATTTTCTTGTTTTAAAGGAAGAAAATGTACTTGAAATATTCAAAATCTGTATACACTCATTGTTGAACTACATAATTTAAAATATATATCTATACTTTAACACCATCCCAGTTGACAAAATGTTAGAGCTTTTTCGACTTAAAGATCAAACTGAGTTCTTTATATCTTATTATTTCTTTGCCTGATAGCAAGCATCAAGACCAAGATACAAGGAATTAAATACATAAAAAAATCTATCTATTCTTCAAACTCAAAATGCAATTTCTCTTTTTCTTCATTGTAGTACTGTTTGAACTTTGGATCATATAACACAATCATGCTCCATGAAAAGCTAACTCTTGCACATGCTCAAATTCATGAGAACAACAACATAAACAGGCAACTATTAGATACAACTACCATACCACTGTAAATATTCACCCAAATTATGTGTAATATAAATTTCTCTTGGTATCCTATACCATTGACATTTCAAACCAAATTTGTTAAAAGGAGGGTTTATTAGTGCAAATCCTTCCATGCACTTATTGACTCTAGCAAGTAATGTCATATTCTCTCTATAGAATAAGTAATGGAAACTATGTTGGGATGTTGAATCGCATCCTAATTGGAACAACATTTGTAGTCAACATAAAACCATTAAAAATAGCAAAAAGAACATAACGTGCCCAGTGACAAAAACTTGAAATCTAGATATGCTGAGACACTTTATAAGTCTAATTTTGTGGACCTCCATGTAGGATTGCATGAACTTGGAATAGGTGGACACATGTATTATTGAATACACCTCCTACAAAATCATAAGAGTAGCATATTGAACTGTCACTTTATTTGTTAAATTCCTACACCAAAATCCATATATATGTACTAAATAGAGCTCATGAGTTGCCTAAACCAGGGTAATAATTACAATGAGCTACAATGGATAACATACCAACGATTGCTCCATAATAAATATTGGAATAAGGCTCCTCTCCAGTGAGTAGCTCCTACATTACTATTCCAAATGAAAATACATCCACCTAAAACACAAAGCTTCAAACTATTAGGTCTGGAGAAATTTATTGTGATCTCATACAACTAGAGAGAAGCATTTTATCATTCCCACCTTTTCAAAAACCATATTGTTGAACTTCCATTCAATAAATTGGGAGACACCCATGGAATGGTTCCACATACACCACCTGATACTAAGGTCTGATGGTTGATTTTTGAAAGCCCTAAATCACCAACCTACAAAAAATGGTATGAAGTACAGGATTATTTTTATCATCATGAGCTACAAATTGGAGTGTGGTCCTCTCCAACGGGACAAAACAAAAATTATAACTTAATTTGGCTAGATTGAAATTATGCAATTGGATGTTGCCTAGTAGATTAGTTTTCAAAGCAAACATGCCACTATAACTAGCCACCAAACGGTAACCATGTTTACCTTACATATGGGATGAATTGAGGATCTCTCATGTTTACCAATAGGTTCTCACATTTTAGGTCAAAGTGCACAATATTCTTTCCATGTAGGTATTCCATACCAAATGCAACATCCATGGAAATTTTTAGTCCATGCACGCTGTTTTGTAGTGATTTTGTGTTTACTTCATTTCCTACATTTCTCTCTATCTATCTGGTTGTCCGTGGAGGTGGGAACACCAAAATGGGGGTTTGACTGAGGCAGACCCCTATACAGCCCCAACAATCTCTCTCTCTCTCTCTCTCTCTCTCTCTCTCTCTCTCTCTCTCTCTCTCTCTCTCTCTCTCTCTCTCTCTCTCGTGTGCAGGTATTGAAGATGTTCACGAGATGGAGGCTTCATCATTCACATGGTTGTAAGCATTTCCTTTCCTTTCTTCTCCTTATCTTTGTCACTTTGTTTCAACTCTATTACATTTCGTTTCTTTATCACTTTTTAGAAGTTCTCAGTAATTGGATTGCTAGTAGACACTTTGCCATTTTTTGTGATATTCTCACTCCCTAGTCTGTATGAGATGCCAGTGCGTCGCGTTGTCATCTGTATTTTGTGTTGACGTCCTTTGGCCGAGAGCTTGTTAGTTTGTCCAAAGAATCTTTGCGTCCTACTCTTTTCGATTCTAGAACTCTCGTCGTTGTTTCTTTGAGGTAGTTTAGGGCAATTCACCCCACGAGGGTCTTTGAGTGAAGAGAACTCGTGAGTAGCGAATCCCCCTTCTCTACATTTTGGTGAACCCGACGTAAAGAACAGTGTTCTTCGAAAAAATTAGCAATTTATTTACCCCTACTTGGCGAGGTCATAACTTTTGGCTCAGTGCTCAGATTTCAGAACCGTTTGCACTGTTGGAAAGGTCTTCTAGAGAACTAATTCAATCCCTAAAATACTAGTGCCTTCGACAATCAAATTTTAGGGACTGACGCAAGTTCCAACCTCAAATTCCGCTTCGAAGACCTCCGAAAATGCAAATTACTAGAACATAGAAAATACCAAAAAAAATTATAATGAATTTAATATCTTCTTTTATTAGTTTTGTATCTAATTTTGTTCAAAATATTAATGTTGTTCCATTTCATGCATGTGATAGTGACTTGGAATTTCCCATGTCACTTTGTATCTTTGATCCTTCTCTTGAGAGTCCTCTTGTTTCAAAGGATATCTTGTCGCAAGAAGATGAAATCATTGATACCTTTCTTAACGTTACTCTACCTTCTCTTCATTCCAATGCACTCTCATCTAGAGATGATGCATTTGTGAATGATGAATATCCTATTCCTTCCAATGCACTCTCTTCTAGGGATGTTGCATTTGTGAATGATGAATTTCTTATCTATTCTAATGCACTCTCCTCTAGAGATGATGCATTAGTGCATGATAAATCTCCTTCCACATTTGACCCTGTTCGGATCGATGTTGAGAATGTCTTCAAATAATTATTCCACTACTTGTGATGACTCTGTAAATGTAATCTATGTCCTTGTTGCCCCTCAAAGGCCTAAGAGACCAGTCATTTACGTGACTCAAGCTAGTCCTTCTCCTGAAAGGGTTTGCTCTATTGATGGTGTTCCACTTGATAGTGATTCCCTTGATCTTTCTAAGGCTCCCTCTTATAGAGCGGTAGCCCATACCTATGATACTAGAATGAATAAACAACTAAGCCTTCCTCAAGCACCTAAACCTATGACTAAATCACCTAGTGATTATGATCTTGTCGAGCAATCATGCGTTACTCCAACCAAGATCTCACTATGGGACTTGCTTCAGTCTGCTCCGGTTTATCAAGGTATGCTTCAGGAAGCCTTGCAAAAGATCCTCTTGCCTTCTTCTACTAGGCTGGTAGATGTCGATGCGTTATTAGCGTATATTCATGCAGATTCGTTGAATATTACGTTCTATCCTCTGGAGCTCCCACCTTCAGAAGTACAAAAGCAATATCCTTTGATGATTATAGTTAATATTAATAAGATTGGCATTAGACATAATCTCATCGATGTTGGTTCGACGTTTAACGTATGTAGTATCGATCTATTGCCTAAGATTAATATTGATCCATATTCTCTTAAGGCTTCTTCTGTTGTCATCTGTGGGTTCGATAATGTTGTGCGACAAGTTCTAGGTACAATAGTATTACCTTTGCAGCTTGGCCTGATACTGTACCCACTCTTGTATATGTTATGTCAGAGAAGTTACCATATAACCTTCTTCTTTGTAGACTGTGGATTCATGTTATGGGCGCAGTCCTGTCTACCTTGCATAAATTAATTAAGTTCATTTGCAATAATCGATTAGTCACAGTTAAGGCTGACCCTAATGCTAAGTGCTTATGTGAGATGGCAATTGTTGTTCAAGCTTCAGTTGTACCTACTCTTATTCCTTCAGTGTCTTCTAATGTGTCGATGTTTACTCCAGCAGTACCTACTACAAAGGATACTCTTGAGATAGATGTCCCTAAGGAAGAACCTTCTGAAGCGAGAAATCTTAAATCTTCTCCTTCTACCTCTTCTCAAAGGAATGTGTGTCTTGGTGATGATTGGGGTCCTTTAGACTTTACAAATTCCTTCATTCAGGAATATAAGTTTGACTCGATCCACTTAGACCCTTCGATAACATCATTCACACCCGTTATCAAAGATGACCAATCTTTTGCATCGCGGGATAATGTGAATGCAAACTATAATGTCCTTAGTGTTGATCCTCCTTCTGAGGAAGACAATTACACTTCTGCTAAGGAGGACAATGCTGACAGTCCCATCAAGAAGGATGATGATGATCTCATAGAAGAGTATGTTCCCCCTTGTTGGAATAATGCTCTCTATGAGGATCCCCCTTCTTCTGGTGATTTTCAAGCATGTTATGGCCCCAACTTTAAGCTTGTCTCTAAATATGGTTATGAGTGTAAAGGTTGTGGGTGTAACAAACAAGGCATTCAGGTCCCTATAGAATTTGTGCCTCATAAGCGTAATTTGGAGCTTGGTTTCTCGAATAAACAATCTAAGCAAAAACCATGGTCGAGTGTTGACATGATGTCCACTCAACCTTGTTCTCACAGATTGGTCCATCCTCCTTTTTCTTCTATCTTCGTACCTTCTTCTTGTGAGCAGTTAATCTTTTCTCCACAAGAGAAAGGGTTGCTTCCCACTCCTCATCCTTTATCTAAGCAAGAGCACATTTTGTTGTGGCTTCTTAAAGCCTACTTAATTACTCTTTCTCCTCCTACACGCAAGAAATTTCATAAACATAATAAAGAAAAACATTCTTTTTTTGCATACCATCAAGTGCCTAGCCATTCCACTAGCGAATGTAAGACCTTCAAGGATTACCTCTATCTTATTCTAAATATTCGACATGGTTCTCCTCCCCTATATGCTGGGGGCAGTGATAACTCTTTATGGATATGTGTTTCCTTCTTAAGGACCCCTCTCTTTTCTCTATCTTTCAAATGAAGAATCCCTTGAGTGGACCCTCTTCCTTTTGAAGGGTTCTTAAGGGACCTCTTTGAAATCCATTCTCTCGAATGAATTCTATGGAGTCTAGCTCAGGGGCTTAACTAGACCAGTTTCACATCCTCGCATCTAGCTTGGGGGCAGCCCGACTAGACCTACTTCGCATCCTTACGTCTAGCTTGGGGGAAGCCCAACTAGACTTCACTTTTCAAATAGCACATCCCTTGAGTGGACCCTCCTTCCTTTTGAAGGGTTCTCGAGGGACCCCTTTGAAAGTCTTACAACTTGGCAATGGTCTGTGTGATTGCTTGTTCATTGGCCTGCGCAACCGCCTCTTAACATGTTCTATCTGCGGGTAAACATGTCGCCATCTTTGACTCTGTGGAGTCCCCTTTGCTCAGTCTCCTTCATTTGAGAGTTCTTGGAGGATACCTTCCTTGCAGGTTTGTAGGTCTATGAGGCACTTTCTTGGTTTCCTTCATGTGAGAGTTCTTAGAGGATACCTCCCTTGCAGGTATGTGGGTCTGTGAGGCACTTTCTTGGTTTCCTTCATGTGAGAGTTCTTGGAAGATACCTTCCTTGTAGGTCTGCGGGTCTATAAGGTGCTTTCTTGGTGACCTTCATGTGAGATTTCTTAGAGGATACCTTCCTTGCAGGTCTGTGGGTTTGTGAGGCGTTTTCTTGGTTTCCTTCATGTGAGAGTTCTTGGAGGATACCTTCCTTGTAGGTTTATGGATCTATGAGGTGCTTTCTTGGTTTCCTTCATGTGAGAGTTCTTGGAGGATACCTTCCTTGCAGGTCTACGGGTCTGTAAGGTGCTTTCTTGGTTTCCTTCATGTGGGATTTCTTAGAGGATACCTTCCTTGCAGGTTTGCGGGTCTGTAAGGCTCTTTCTTGGTTTCCTTCACGTGAGAGTTCTTGGAGGATACCTTCCTTGCAAGTTTGTGGGTCTGTAAGGTGCTTTCTTGGTTTCCTTCATGTGAGAGTTCTTAGAGGATACCTTCCTTGCAGGTCTGCGGGTCTGTAAGGCACTTTCTTTCTTCAGCTTCACAGTTCTGCGGAGTTATGAAGTCCTTTTCTTGTCTTGCACTTTCGAGTTCACAAGACCGTAATCTGCTTCCTCAACGATTCAGGTATACATCTCTTACTCTTACTACTCTACTTTACTGAAGCACTCATCAGTATTCATGCTCTCTAAAGTGGGGGAAAAATGTATAGACGTGAATTTGCACCCCTAACGCAAATTCCCTTTTACCCCCTTGCACTTTAGAAAACCAAAGGTAGAAGCATAATTCCACATAAGCCCATTGCTCGCATCACACTTGGCACTTGCTTTGTGTGTTGGTGGGGGTGTTTCTATCTAGGATGCCCGTGTGGTGCGCAGACATCTGCACAATGCCCTAACATCCCTGATAGATTCCTGCATCTAGAGCCTGCAGTGGCGTTACACATCCCATTGGGAGTTGACTTGTAATGCCCTCTTCAGTCGACCGACCCGAATATGGCCATTTTCTTCCCTCTTTCCTTCATATTCACTATTCCTGCTTCCATTTTGCATCTCTTGGATCTTTGGACCTCTCCATCCTTTCTAGCTCTCTCTTCACTCTCTAGCTCTCCACAAGCTCCAAGAAGCTTCTTCACCATCTCTTCAAACACTTTACACTTCATAGCAACAACATCAAAACTCCATCACTTCAGTAGAGCAAGTGTGGAACGAACACCATTGCAACAGAGGCTTGAGTTCCTCTCATTTTCTCCCCCACTAGCCTTGAGTGCTTTGGGTGGAGGTGGTAAGCTTTCACTCCTCTCCTCTATTACTTGGTTGAGTATCATAACACTGTTTTGTAGTGCTTTTGTGTTTACTTCATTTCCTACATTTCTCTCTATCTATCTAGCTGTCCATGGAGGTGGGAACACCAAAATGAGGGTTTGACTGAGGCAGACCCCTATACAGCCCCAAAAATTTCTCTCTCTCTTGTGTGCAGGTATTGAATACGTTCACGAGCTAGAGGCTTCATCATTCACACGGTTGTAAGCATTTCCTTTCCTTTCTTCTCCTTATCTTTGTCACTTTGATTCAGCTCTATTACATTATGTTTCTTTATCACTTTCTAGAAATTCTCAGTAATCGGATTGCTAGTAGACACTTTGCCATTTTTTGTGGCATTCTTGCTCCCTGGTCCGTACGAGACGCCAGCATGCCAGTGTGCCACGCTGTCATCCATATTCTGTGTTGACATCCTTTGGCCGAGAGCTTGTCAATTTGTCCAGAGAATCTCTGTGACTTGCTCTTTTCAGTTCTAGAACTCTCGTCGTTGTTTCTTTGAGGTAGTTTAGGGCAGTTCACCCCATGAGGGTCTCTAAGTGAAGAGAACTTGTGAGTAGTGAATCCCCTTTCTCTACAGTAACTAAACTAGCATACATATATTAATTAATAATATATAAAAAATGCATAAAGTTATCATTATGGAAGTGCCTATTGACTTGAGGAAAAATACTTACATCTTCATTAACATTAATTTCAAAAGTAATATATATGATTTCCTTGTTTCTTTTCAAAGATAATTCTATAAAAATAAATATTAAATGTTATAAAAATATGAATTTTATTTTTTTATAATTAATATTTTTTCTTTACTTAACATTGTGCTTCTTAAATTTTAAATATAAAATATTTTTTAAAACGTTTTTTTATCTCTTTTCAAAAATATAAAATGTATTATATTATTTTAATTTAGATTTAAAAATATTTTATTAAAGAGTAGGAAAAACATTTCATATTACATAACAATTTTTTTTTTAAATTACTATTTTAACTATTCTATGTTTTATTTTTTTTTGTTTTTTATAAAAGTATAATAAATATTATATATTTATGTATAATTTATTATTTTATTGATGCAATTATAACACCTACTTTCAGTAAACTACAAATATTAATTCTTAAATAATCTTAAAGAAAAATAAAACAAAAAGTTATCAATGCGAATAAATTAGTTTTTATCCCATTCTTATTTAAACATAAAGTTAGCCTTCACCAAAACGTCAAATTAAATTTGTTGAGTTTTTATTGACACAGACTCACATACTCATTGCTTTCACTGTTTAACACTTTCAGCATAAAAATGGTTGTGCATGCATGTGGAAGGTAAGTGTAACTACTTTGGATAAGAACAACACTGCGAGTGACAAACTATATTCACGTAAAAAAGAGGACTAGCATACTCAAATTTAATGAACAGTAAAATCAAACTTTTTTTGATCATAAATTTAATGAACAATGAAATCGCCACTTTTTACCCCATTATTTAATCCAACGTTTTAATGTACACAGATGTTTTTTATTATAGTGGTACACCTCTCGACATAATTAATAGTAATTAGTTTAAGATTAGTAAATAGTATCATTTATAATTTTAAGGGTGTAAAGAGGTATCAATAGGATATTTAAGCTAAGAAGATTAGAAGGAATTGAAGGTATGGGAGGAATTAGGCTGATGAATACTTAGAATATATAATTGAATGAAAGATTTGGAATTTTTATCTTTTTCATAAAAATATCAAAAAAATCAATTATATATATATAAAGTGGAATCAAGGTCATGTTTGTTATAATCAAATTGCTTAAAGTGGCTTAAATAACTCTTCTACAAGATAGTGTACATGCAAAAGAGATATATAGTGAGTTGTGGTAACAATGACAATTGGCATGATCGCCTTTGAAAATAAGGGAGACTACTTTATGTAAGATATGTCTTTGGATATTGAAAATTCACTCCAAACCTTTGGGTTAAAATCCCAAGGAAAATCCAAGCCAATATCTTGAATTTAAAAAAAAAATATAATAACACAAGCATGTTATAACACACTCACATCATAAGGCACTTGCATTATGTGATTGCATATAATGCTATCACATTATTATTTGCTTTGGAAATTAATCTCTCCCTCTCATTATCTCTCTCTCCCATTCTCTATCGATCCTTGCCTCTCTCCATCCCTCTATTCTCTCTCTCCCCTCTCTAGGTATCTCCCTCTCTACCTCTCCCTCCCTCCCTCCTTACTCCTCTCTCTTTTATTCTCTCCCCCTCTTTACTCTCTCTCCCCTCTCTAGGTTGTTACCTCTCTCTTTGTCAATTACGCATTGTTTTGATTTTTTTTTAAGAACCCATATTGACATGAAAAAATATTTATTAGCATAGCACTATATTGTTTCATGTATCCATATTGTTAATAGTCCATTCCATATGAGGTATCACACTAGCAATAACTTAAGGCAAAAATTTGGCACCAACTTTTAATATGTACCATCTAAGGTATTTCAATAAAAATGGATTGAGATGTACTCAAATAAGCATTCTTCTCCTTTCTCAAATAATTATAGAGGTGGTCACTTGAGTCCTTCCTAGGATAACTTTTGATCTCCTTGCTTTTCAAGAGAAAATTCTAAATTTACATTCTCTCCAAGATATTATCATAATGATAACACGAGGGACCAATTGATAAAAGGGAGTTGAATAATCTAGGTATCACCTTAGAAATATTTCCCTTTCCTCCTTTTTCCATTCCAACCAATAAACTAGACAATGGAAAAATTCCAAGTAAATTGAATTGAAACAACACATTGAAAAAATACTCCAATATTTTATGTAAGATGTAGGTAAAAATATAGGACCCATAAAAAATTATCACACATGAAAACTACCAAGGTAATATAAGTCATGTCTAGTATCATACTAAACCAAAGTAAAATATATAAAATTCATAGATCTCAAGATAATGAAACTTTGATCCACTATAACAGCATTTGTAGAATGAAAAACATGATTAATATTTCTATTAGAAACAAGTGCCCATATAGGTCTAAATGGTTTAGGTTTTAGGGTAAAAGGTTTAGAGTTGAGGGTATAGAGTTTAGGATTGAGGATATAAGGTTTAGGGTTGAGTGTATATAGTTTAGGGTTGAGCGTATAAGGTTTAGGGTTGAGGATATAGAGTTTAGGGTTGAGGGTTTCGTGTATGGGATTTAGGGCCTAGGGTTGAGGGGTAGTGTTTAGGTTTGAGGGTATAGGGTTGAGTGTATATGGTATAGGGTTCAAGGTATTGGGTATAGGGTCGAGGGTATATGGTTTATGGTGGAAGGTGGGTATAAGATACAAAATTGAGAGTGTAGGGTTTAGGGTTGAGGGTATGGGTTCACAATTGAGGGTATAGGGTTGAGGGTTGAGGGTTGAGGGATAGGGTTTATGGGTGAGGGTTTAGGATTGAGGGTATGGAGTTTATGGTTGAGGGTTTAGTATATAGGCTTTAGGGTTGAGGGTATAGGGTATAAAATTTAGGATTTAGGGTTGAGGATATTGGGTATAGGGTTGAGGCTATAGAGTTTATGGTGGAGAGAGGGTATATTGTTGAGGATATACAAGGACATATATATCCATTATTTGATAGAGGATTTTATCTTACATACACTAATAAAGGACTTATCTATCATTTTAGTTTTTGGTGGATAGATATCAACAAATATGATTGATGCTTAAATAGTATCATTTGTAATTTTAGGGGTGTAAGGATGTATCGATAGGATATTTAAGATAAGAATATTAGAAGGAATTGAAGGTATGAGAGGAATTAGGCTGATGAATACTTAGAATATTTAATTGAATTTGAAAGATTTGAAATTTTTCTTTTCATAAAAACATAAAAAAAATCAATTATATATATATATATATATATATATATATATATATATTCAAAGTGGAACTAGGGTCATGTTTGTTATAATAAAATAGCTTAAAGTGGCTTAAATAAATCTTGCACATGATAGTATACATGTAAAAGAGATATATAGTGAGTTGTGGTAACAATGACAATTGGCATGATCGCCTTTGAAAATAAGGGCGCCTACTTTATGTCTTCACTATTGACATTGTAAATGTCTTTGTGTTTTTATTTACCACCAAATCCTCCTTTGCATCAAAGCTCTCTCCATCACTAAACCTATTTGGAATGTTACTTTTCCTTTCTACTAAAGACATCAAAGCACTCTCAATGCTTGGTATTTAGTCATATACTCCATAAATATCAACGATGTGATTTATGAACAAATCAATTGAACAACACTAATAATGCACATACAAGGATTGATATAATAAAGAACAATATTCATTCCCATCTTTTACTCTCTCAATCTTCATTCTATGCGTAAGGGGTGAGATTCCCAAAGAAGGAAGGGTTGCATGCCTTGTTGGTTGGGAGAATCTTATATAGGTAGGGGTGATTCAAGGGTGAGCTCCCTATCAAGAATGATGTGTCTTCTAATAAATTATATATTATACAAGTATAAATAGAAAATTACAGATTATGGTGAGGATAGAATCAAAGACTTGCTTACAACTATAAATATCATAGATTAAGAAGGGAATTTTTAAATATAATATCAAAGTTAAATATAATTAAAATATAAGTGTGAGATATACCCAAATTATATACATATTTAATAGCTTTATAATGAACTAATTTTGGATATTACAAAGTATCGTTGTGAATCAATTGTAACTACATAAAATTGAATTTGATAATATTTTGATAAAAAAATTATATTTCAAAAGTTTGTATCTCAATTTTTTAAAATTGTAAACTATCAATATGTAGTGTTTAAGCAATCATGTTTAGGCCTTGAAACATACACTACATAGGAATCATTCTTCAAAGGGTAGAGAATGAACACCCAATGAACACCTTTTATTTGATGGATGAATAAAGGACTTAGTGACTGAGTAATGTTGTAATAGTTGCTTCTATTTGGCCAATTCGATCTAACTACTTGTTAAAAATGAACAAAAACATTAAGAGTATTTAGAACAAATCTCAAACATATTTAGAATGAATCTCCTAAACAGAGGTAGCCATGAGTGAATTTTTGAACATGAACTAATTTGTTGTGTGTGTTGTCCAATTTTTCTTTTTCTTTTATTAGAAAATTATGCTCATGGGGAGTGTCCATTTATATTTAAATCAAAATTAACAAGTTTACACTTTAAAAGTATAGCATCTTTTAGGAGAAGAGATACAACTGAGCTATTTTTCTATCTTTTTTCCTATATTCTATCTTTTATCTTATATCCTTACAAAAATATAATCTTCTTCCTATTAGAACTAAGTTATAAGTCATTATTAGCTATTTAGACTACAATACCTAAATTTTATAGATAAATATTATCATAAAAGGGATTACTTATCCCAATTAAGAACCTAATCCTATTTCATTTGAGCATAATTTATTTTAGAAATATAACCCTTTTGTAAATTTTAGCCTACAAATTACTTCTTTTATTTGCTTTAATATTGAAATAAAAGGCCTCCATGAGGCCCAAACAACTCCATTGTTCTCAAGAATAATTCTATTGATCGGAGGGATGCTTGCTCCAATGATTGCTTCATTGATTATAACATCCAAAGCCCCTAGAAATTTCTCCTAACTAAATTTTTTGCTAGCCTTTTAATAGTATCTTTATCTCCACCAAGGTCCAAAAGCATTACAATACACATCAATGCCACATATGTATTCAAATGGTATTTATGATCTACAACCATAAAATCCTCCTCAAGAACCCCTTTTATAGTTTTTACCCTACACCTTACTTCTTTCATTAGCTTTAATATTGAAATAAAATGCCTCCATAAGGCCCAAACAACTCCATTATTCTGAAGCAAAATTGCATTGATTAGAGGGAGGCTTGCTCCAATGATTGCTTCATTGCTTATGACATCCAAACCCCTAGAAATTTCTTCCTAATTAACAACTATGCTAGTCGTTTAATTGTATCCTTATCCTCACTAAGGTCTAAAAGAACTATAACAAACATTGATGCCATGTATTCAAATGATCTATATGATATACAACCCATAAAATCCTCCCCAAGAACCCATTCTAAAGCTTGTAGTGTATAACCATTAGTTAAATTAAAAATAATTTTCATCCTTTATTCATTGATACCACCAAGGAAATCCATTTTTTATTTAATTAAAGATCAAACACACCAAAGTATCCATAGTAGCATTGGGTATTAATTGAATGGAGAGAAGATAAAGGAAAATAATATAAAGGTATTTTATCATTAGACAAAAGGCCTTAAAATTTGATCATAACATAATTATTAAAGGCTCATTGCTTGGCACGAGTTGAACTAACCTAACTTTATTAATAAGGGTGGGTGCACAAAGATGAGGGGCCAAAAAGTGTCCACTTCACTTTTTCATCTCAAAATAGCGAAAACACAAGTGTGTTATAACGTGCTTGCATTATGGTTTGAATTTCAAAAAACACACATTTTTTGAATGCATTGCCAAAATGTGAGTGTGTTATAATGTGCTTGAATTTTGTGAATGCATTGACAAAATGCAAGTGTGTTATAATGCGCTCGCATTTTGGTCTACATTGAAATTTTTTCTTCTCTTTTTTCTTTCTTCTTGTTATCTTTCAGGGAAACTATATACATGAAATAAACATTTACCTTCTTATACTTTAAGTTATAAATTTCATGTATATAGTTTCAAGATGTTTGGGAGTGGTTTTATATCTCTATGAGTTATAATTCAAATTCTAGTTTTAGAATTTTTTTATAATTTTGTAGATAGCCAAATTTCAGTAGTCAGCAAGTTGTACCATATTTCTCTCTCTATCTCACTCATTTTTTATCCCTTATGCTCCAATCCTCTCTCTCACTCTCTCCTTCCCTCTATAATTCTATCTATCTCACCTCTCTCTCTCCTTCCATCCAACCCTCCTTTCCTCCTTTCCTTCTTCCCTCTCTAATTTTCTCTATCTCCCCCTCTCTCTCCATCTCCCACCTCTCTCTCTCTTCCTTCCTCTCACCCACCTTCCCTCTCCACTTCACTCTATCTAACCTATCCCTCTCTACCTCTCTCCCTCCCTCTCTCCTCTCTCTCTCTCTCAATCTTTCCATGTTCCTCCTCCCCCCTCTCTCTCCTCCTTCATAATGTGTCATGTGAGTTAGATAAATGAGTAATAAAACAACACACACAACCAATGAAATGTATTACATTAGAATTGAAATCACAAACTAATTTAATTATAAAACACAACAAGCTCCCTAAAATCGTTCCATCATTTCCTATCTTCAGGGATTCATTAAATCATGTTGGATCTCAAATTTGGGTAGGCACTATGACTGTTAGAATGACAACCCGAGGAATGGAATGCTAAAAGATGCAAGAAATCTATCCCTACATGATGATAAACTATGTGATATGTTGTAAATGATAATGGTGATATGATAATGGGTATGATACCTAAGAGTATGATGCAAATGTTGTATAAAACTACTATGATAATGGAAATGCAGCTAATAAACTAAGTCATGGTCCTAAATTAACATGCTTCTAATATGTTAAAAATTCTAAATACTCTAATGGTTAAATGCTCTAAATTCTCTAAGATGATTTTTGCAAAGTAAGTTTGCTCAAAGATGGGATCTAAAATGTTGTAGAATGAGGTTATATTTCTAGATTTTCCAAGACATATTGTGATGTGGCAGCAACGAATGGTTTAGATTCAATTTGGATAGATGAAGGGTGGAGGATGGAGAAGTTAGAGAGAAATAAGGAGAGTGTTCCCATGCATGAAACAATCTTGCCAACTGTAGAGGAGAAGAAATGAAATGGAAGAGCCAAGTGTCTCGAGTTTGTTTAAGCATTTGTTGAGGATAAATATCCAAATTAAATATTTGAAATATTTAATTTGTTGAGACACATTATGAGGTGGAAGGGGAAAATGTTTTAGACATGTGACTAGAATTAAATTTAGGATTTAATTTTAGCGAGAGGAAAGATAATAAAATAAAAAACACTATTCAAAGTTATTTATTTAATTAAAATTAGAGGAATGTGATTAGAAGATGAACTATATAAATAAATTTAGAATTTATTTATAAGTAGAGGAATTAGAAGATTTATTAATTAAATAACTTGTATTTAATTAATTAGATTATCCAGACCGATTTTAGGTGTATACATTTTTCCCCTCTTTGAAGTGATGTGTTTACACATTGCTTCAAAGAAATTTTTTGTTGTTAGTGTGAAAAAAAAAATTGATGTGCCCTAGACGCTGAAATTTCAAGTGATAACGGATATATGCCCCCTCAAAAGATAAATCGATGAATTTTTTATTTTTAGGATTTTTTAAGATTTTTTCAAAATTATTGATGATTTTGAAATTTTCAATATGTTTCAATGATTTATCTCCTGAAAAATGATATAAAACCTGCCAACTTTGATGAATTGATTAATTAGAACCCCCCTTTGAAAAATAAAATAAATCAACCCCACTAAATTCCCTCTTAATCACCCTTTAAAAGGTAAAAAGAGGTGAAAAGGAAATCATTTGTGCATTTGCAATTTGGAAATTTGGAGAGAGCAAATTTTAAGCAAATTGAGCAAGATGGTCATTCCAATCCAGACACACTGATTCGAGTGTGTGCGACGTCATAACCATCCGACAACGTATGGACCTCCGATACGTATCCGAAAAACCTCCTCATAAATTATGCATTGTGTTTTCCTTCATTTTTCATGTTTAGAATATGTTTTTTCACGTTTTATCGCATAGGGAACCCGATGTAGCACATCGGTAGATTGTAGTAGTGCATCCAGTATTTTAGCACATAGGGTTTATTTTTTAGCGCATAGGGTCAATGTTGTAGTGCATAGGGTGATTTAGCGCATAGGGACCCTGAAATGGCGCATCTAGACTTTTGGCGCATTAAAGCCCTATTTTGGTGCATTGATAGAATTCTCTATCGCATCCATGTTTTTAGCGCTTTGAGACACTATTTTAGCGCATCCATGCTAGATTGATGAAATTTAGATTAGACTCCCTAATTTTGATGATTTTCGATCGCATCAGCCTTTGATTTGATGATGTTTGATTATGTTGTTAGATTAGATGATGATTGATCTCATGATAGGTGAGATTTAATGATAAGATGATGATAATTGACCTGATGATAGGTGAGGATCAATGATAGATTGATGATGATTGACCTCATGATAGGTGAGGATCAATGATAGGCGGTCACGAGATTTGATCAAAGTCTCACCAAAGCTGATTAGATTGATAGGATGATTGAAGTTTGATTGATTGATTGATGTGTGATATGTTATGTTGATAGGATCCTTCATCAGTCTTGATGTCACGGTAGCATTTCCTGAGGACTTGGGGTTTGATTCCACATTTAGATCAGGTTGATCTAAATGTGATTGGACGATGCGGGTTGACCTCTTTGCTAGACATGCCCCTGTATAGGATTAATAGGGGGCTTCTTATCGCATTGGCAAAGAGGTGGCATAGTGTGCATAACACCTTCCACTTACCCACTAGTGAGATGATAGTTACACCAGAGGATGTATATCAGATTTTGAGGATTCCTATTATCGGTGATTTGGTTGTATATGATTCCATTGAGCAGGGAGAGATTGATGCCTTGAGGAGAGTCTTCGAGGATGAGTAGATTTGTGGTTACAAGATCCCATGGTGGGAGATGGTTGATGCATACATGACATTTCCATGTGTGCTTGTTGGGTTCATTGGAGGATTTTTATGTCTCGATAGTAGGTCGAAGGGATTTTCAGTCGATTGGGGTTGGACATTAGAGACCATGATTACACAACAGACTCGATATGCATGGGGATCTTGCATGATCGCTCATTTGTACCATGATCTTCATCAGGTGGTCTACCTCAGAGCATCCAATTTATCAGCTGGAGTTACATTGTTATAGATATGGGCATGGGAGCACATAGCTACCACTCAACCCATTGTAGAGAGACAATGACTAGTTGGGAGGGCCTACGTTGATGGATACATAGGTCCAATTGTCAAGCATAAGCTGGGAAAATTGGAGTATTGGTAGAGAGTTCTTGATGATCTGTATATCGTGACATGGAGGCCCTATCTTGACTATGAGCAGTGGCTGAAGGATGATACCGAGATGCCCTATGTGTGCATAGCCAAATATTTGATCAGGAGGACACCATTCATCATTGAGAGATTCCTTCTGGGAAGAGTTCATCAATAATATGGCAGGGTATAGGGCATGCCCTAGGGAGTGGCTCATTATGCATGGAGACAACAAGATATACCAGAGTGGGGACTTGTGTTATCTTACGATGGTTCCTGTCAGGAGTATCATGGATTACAACCAATGATATGGGAGTATCATCCTGAGATCATAGAGGCTGCCTTGTCAGAGGAGTACGCTCAATATTTCTTTACACATCCTTTCCCATGGATATCGAGCCCAGATGAGATTGTGCCTTTATTGGATGATGATGAGAGGGCACCACCTCATGTACCCAGGCGGAGGAGAGACAAAGGAGATGATGAGGAGGAGGAGGGAGAGAGTAGTGATGAGGGTGGAGATAGGGATGGTGGAGATGGCGGTGGAGGTGGGAGTGGAGATGATGGTGGTAGACTAGCATTCGATGTGAGAGATTTTATAGTACCTCGAAGGAGGAGATCTCTAGTGGTCATAGCACAACAACATGTGCATATTGGGTTTCCCTCGCAACAACAACAAACACAGATAGTTGCTTTACAAGTTCAGGTTTAGACACTGCAGGGTCAGTTGGCACAGGTGCAGGCTTTGTTAGCATACGCACAGGGACAAATAGCCACCTTGACTACCGAGAGAGATGCAACAAGACAATGGGTTGAGCAAGCAGAGGCCTTGGCTGACAGATTGTAGAGAGTGGCCGAGGGGACCACCACAGGCGACATGCTCCGAGAGGTCATCTAGATTACTAGAGAGGCTGAGTACTATCGAGGTCGGTATCATCAGTTAGTGCTTGCAGAGCAGAGGGTTAGCTATGCACAGTCCCCATTAGGTAGGAGTCAGTCTCGTACCACTAGCATGGGTGTGGTGCAACCACCTCACAGAGATCCACCAGGTAGGGATCTAGGTACAAGTCCATTGGGTGGAGGTGTAGGTACAGGTGTAGGTCCGTTAGGTGGTTTAGCAAGAGGCTCAGAGAGGCCAACGATGTCTGGGGGGAGCACCACATAGCTCCATTTGATCATATTTGATGTACTTTGAGACATTATGATACACTGCCACATTTTTGATGTTGTATTTTCTCTACATGTTTGGACATCCTTGTATACTTGACATTATTTTAAAATTATATATGATATGCAATGATGATGGTTGATCTATATGTGTTTATCTATATTTTTATGATGGATGCATTTTATTTCTATGTTATGATGCTTATCTGATGTTTATATGTTGCTTATATGATAATGACATGATTATGTATGGATGCAATGATGATACGATAATGAATAGATTATGATTCTAAATGTTTTATGGATGATGTTTCATGTTATGAGATGGATGCAAATGAAATATTATGCAACTTATTTTTGTATTTTCCTAATGTAAATGTATGATATTGCTACACTGTATGAGATGAATTTAATTATGCAAATGTGATGCAATGCACTTCTTTTTTGTTTTCTTATGAAAAAATATTATGATGCAATGTATGGATGGATGTATGATATGCAAATGATTATGCAACTATATGAGAATGATATATTTTTGTTAATGTCAAGTATACTCAATCCTTTCAATGATAGAGATAACATTGCTTGAAAATTCTGAAATACAGATGCAAAACTAATATGGATGCAATCTAATCTACCATGCAGATCTAAATATGCAAGGTTGTCATCGTAGCAGTCAATTTTTTGTGCCTTTTTTATCATCATTGAGCCTTTAAAATGTTGAAAGTGAGTACAAACATCAATGGTATAATTAGACCACGATGACCTGAGTACTACTTCCATGATTTTTGATATTGCAAGTTAACACAAGCATCTAGGTAGAATTTAACCGAGATGACCTAAGTGTGCCTCGCGTAAACAAACAAGAGTTAATCATTTTCCTATGAAAATTTGGAATGTCATCAATGATACTTTTTAAAGCATGTCTCACGACAATTTTCATAGTAGTAATGATCAACTCACAGATAACAGACAAAGAAAATATCATTCTCCTTCCTAGTTCCTCTAGTTCAGGACATCATCGAGATACTCCAGAGAAATAATAATAAAATTCAAAGTTCAATCATTGAATATTCATGCTAATATGATAAAGCCATGATTCAAAAGAAAATCATCCATTTAGATTTGCTTTCATTGGATTGATTTTAGCTGTTTGATGTTCAATGTTGAGTTGTACTATGATCATTGTGTTTGTTGCATTACCTTACTATTGTTTGTTTGTCTATTGATTTAAGCTAAAAGTTTATTGCCCCCAATGAGTTCAGGATTTTGCCCCTAGACCAGGGTGAGACACAACTACAATGCCAAGATATGTACATGAGGTTCTCAATGTTAAGTAGAATGATGGTGAAAGTGAATGGTCGACACATGCTCAAATAGATGGAGAATTTAATCTATCACAAATAGTGCATGTTACGAGGTTTTCACTTCTTGTTTTTCTTACACTTTTTCAGATTTTATGATTTTTTTGTATTTTTTGTATTTTTTATTGTTTTTTGTATTTTTGATTCTTTTTTTTTTGTCACCAAGATGCCTGTATGCCAGGTTTTCATCAAGGTAACCATTTTTTCAAGACATTTTCCCATTTTTTTGTAATTTTTCAAGACTTTTTACTATGCACTAGATGAGCTAGGTATAAAACTTCTTGAGATGCAAATTGTTGATAGGCTCGTCAAACAAATATCCTTCAGGCGTAGACAATTGATATGCACCAAATCCAAAGATTGATACAATGACAAAGGGACCTAGCCAGTTTGGTTCAACTTTCCCCTTCTTTTCTCTATCTTGTTGATTACGGGGATTTTCTTTCAGGACCAAGTCACCAACTTGAAATTTTCTAGGTTTTACTCTGTGATTATAACTTCATGACATTCTCTACTAATAGGCTTTTAGGTGATCCACAACTTGCTGACGATGTTCATCCAACAGTTTTAATTCTTGTAGCCTAGACACCCAATAATCTTCATTTGAAATGATTGCCTTCAGTGACACATAGAGTGATGGAATCTCAACCTCAATAGATAAAATGGCCTATGATCCATAGACGAGAGAATATGGTGTGGCTCCTATTGGTGTGCAGATACTGATTCGGTAGGCCCATAAAGTAGGGTTTAGTTAAACGTGCCAGTCACGTCCAACATCGTTAACAGTTTTCTTTAGGATCTTTAAGATGGTTTTGGTTGAAGCCTCTGCTTGGCCATTTCCTTGAGGGTTGTACGGTGTAGAAAACCGATGTTGGACAAGAAACCTTTCACAAAGCTCTTGAACATCCTGGTTCTTGAAAGGTCTACCATTATCAGTGACAATTGACTAAGGAATTCCATACCGACAGATGATGTAATTTAGGATGAAGGATGTGATCTATTTTCCAGTGATTTTGGTTAGGGGAACAACTTCAATCCATTTTGTAAAATACTTTGTGGCTTTGATGATGAATTTGTGTCCATTGGATGATGACGGATGAATTTTACCTACAAGATCCAGTCCCCACTGATAGAAAGGCCATGTTGATGCAAATGTTTGTAGTTCTTACACTGGTGCATGTATCAGGTTTCCATGGATTTGGCATTTTTGGCACTTCATAACAAACTGAAAAGAATCCTTCTGCATATTCGGCCAGTAATACCCCAAACGTAGGAGTTTCTTAGCGAGAGTTAGTCCACTTGAATGAGTTCCACAGATACTGCCTTGAACTTCATGCAAGGCCATTTTAGATTCATTACATTCTAGACAACGAAGGAGAGTTCCATCAAGACCTCGTCGATAGAGTATATCCGCTATCAGGGTGTGTCAGGCAGCTTGGCAGATAAAGTTACATGTATGGTTTCGGGATAGATCTGGTGGAAGGGTGTTATCTCTTAAATAGGCATAGATCTTCCCATAAATTTAGGACTCAACATCAACTAGATGTTAGATGACTTGGGATTTAGGATTGTTGTAGGCAAGGTTAAGCACTTGTTCTACCATGAACTCATAACAATTTTATTTTTCAAGTATTTGCAGAAGAGAAGCAATTGTTACCATTGCATCAGAAACTTTGTTATCCGCTCTTGGAATCTGCTCAAATTTGATCTCAACAAAATAATTTTTGAAATCATCCACCATTCTCTTATACGACATCAACATGTCATCCTTTTTCTGATAATCATCATTCACCTGGTTAATGACTAGTTGTGAATCTCCATAGACTTGCAACTCTGTGATTTTTCATTCAATTGCCACCTTGATTCTAATGATGAGTGCTTCATACTCAGCCATGTTATTTGTGCAAGGAAAAATGAGTCTATAAGATTTCAGGATGGTATGTCCTTGAGGTGTGACAAACAAGTTTCTAGCACCTGACAGTGTTGCGTGTAAGACCTATCAAAATATAACATCCAGTGTTGTGATGATATGGTAAGGGCATCTACATCTGAAAACTCAATATGCATTGGGTGATCATCTTGTAGTGGTGCTTCTGCTAATTGATCAGCTATCACCTGACCCTTGATGGCTCTTCGATCTACATATTGGATGTCAAACTCTCTTAAAATCATTACCCACTTGGCTAGTCTTCCTGTTAGGGAAACTTTGTTGAGTAAATACTTCAATGGATTAATCTTGGTTATGAGTTTGATTGTATGAGTTAACATGCAATGCTGCAACTGTTGAGTAGAAAATACTACCACCAAACAAGCTTTTTAAATGAAGGTGTAGTTGATTTCATAGTCGTTCAATGTTCTGCTGATATAATAAATAGCCCTTTCTTTTCCTGTAGAATCTTCCTGCGCTAATAGAGTGCCCAAAGGTACTTCAATTGTTTTTATGTGGAGTAATAATGGTTTTCCTTCTATAGGCGGTACCAGTATGGGTGGAGACATCAAATACTACTTCGGTTGATTAAAAGTTGCTTCACATTTTTCATCCCACTTGAAGGAAACATTTTTAAGCAGCAGATGGTTAAAAGGATAAGTTTTATCTGCCAGTTATGCAATGAATCTCCTGATAGATTGGAAATGTCCCTGTAGAGATCTCAGCTAGATGATGTTCTTTGGTGGAGGAATTTCCATGATGGATTTGATTTTGGTAGGATCTACTTTGATGCCCTTTTCTGAGACTATGTACCCCAATAGTTTTGTTGATGTCATGCCAAACACACACTTCTTTGGGTTTAATCTTACATTGAACTTTTCCAGTCGAGTGAATATTTTCTCTAGGATTTCCAAGTGTTCCTCTCTGGTGAATGACTTCGCCAAAAGGTCATCTACATAATCCTCCATAGAGGTATGCATCATGTCATGGAAGATGGTGGTCATCTCTCGCTGATATGTGGCTCCTGCATTTTTCAAACCAAAAGGCATGACGTTCCAGCAAAAATTACCCCATGGGCATGCGAACATTATTTTCTCTTGATCTTATGGTGTTATTTTTATCTGATTGTAACCTGAAAATTCATCCATGAGTGATAACATGGCATGTCATGCTGTCAAGTCCACAATGATGTCAATGTTGGGCAAAGGAAAATCATCCTTTGGACATGCTTTATTGAGATCTTTGAAATTAGTACATATCCTAATGCTACCATTTGGTTTAGAAACTGGTAAAATGTTAGAAATCCACTCAACATAATCAATTGATTGAATGAATCCGACATCTAATAATTTATTCAATTATGCTTTTACCAATAAGGCGATATGTGGATGCATTTTCTTGAGTTTTTATTTGACGGGTTTCATTCTAGGTGGTAGAGATAAGTGATGCATTATCAAATCTGGATCAATGCCTTGCATTTCAGTGTAGGACCAAGCAAAATTGACTTGTATCTCTTCAAAGAATTTGATGAAGCTTGGCTTTTCTTGATCTATCATGGATGCTGCTAGATGTAGGGCCTTCACTATTTCTGTCGTACCAACATTGATGGATTGCGTAGGTTCAATCAACACTGATGATCTTTCATGATAGTGTTCGAGAAGGGTGTCAAATATCCCATCCTTCAGTGCCTCATAGAGGTTTTCACCATTAGATATGCTCTTTATTTTTATTTTTTCTAGATCTAATACTGCCATTAAATGGTTTTCACCATTAGATCTATTTTTCATATTTGTGATTTTGCAGATTTTGAACCCTCCTTGTTTGAAAGTTTTTTATGAGATTATATGGTGGGACATGTTTCAGGATTATCAGAGCAAAGGAAGTTAACAATGGCATCATCGTTCGCAAAGATAGGGATGTCGAGAGGCTTGGTTTTCTCCCAGTCAATGAGTTCAGGATGTATGAGAGGCAAGGGATCATTGGATTGGTCAAGGTTAATAACAATGAGGGTCTTGATGGCAACGTCATCAAAGTTTTTGATAGCAAGGTTGAGGTCTATGATGTTATTCTCCTCCAGATCGTCTATCTTGCTCGATGTTTTTTTGTCCTCACTTGAGCCATCGATACGTTGTGATCCAAATTCAAGAGGTTTAGAACTCGAGCTTTGTCCCTCTGTCCATATGGGGTTATACCTTTGTATTACATCAACTTCCTTATCTTGAAAAGATTCCTCAGACAATGAGTCCCACTCATACTCATTTGAATCGATCTCAAAACTAGCTTGTAGTTGTAGGATTCGCTCAAGAACCTTCTCTTTTATGTCATCCTTTGTTTCTTCTTTATAGCCTAGCCCTGACTTGTCTTTTGCATGGAGTGTAAGAGGTTGGATTGGTTCTACAATGCCTTTTTTTCTTTTGTCTATAGGTCCTTGTCCTTCATACCCCATCTTCTCTAAGATGGTTTTCCCTTTACCATATGTTTTTGTTTGGACGTTGGAAGTTGATGCTTGTGATTGTTCTTCGTCTTTGTATAACCAATTTAAAATTTCCTTATCCTTAGATTCATCAGCTTGAATGCTTGCTTTTATAAATCTACCATCAAAGTGTGTGATTGGTTGTGAAGATGTTTGCCTTGATGTTGATGGCTGCCCATAGGACTTTGGAGAAGATAGCAGCTATGAAAGACACAATGATTGCTCAAATGAATATTCCCCCATGCCTTTGTCTTTTAACTGGATCTTCTTCTCAAACTGATTTGATAATAAATTGAGTTGACTTTCATGATTTGATGGAGTAGAGCCACCAATGCCTTTATATTTTGACTGAACCTTTTCCGCAAGCTAATTTGATGAAGAATTTCATTGAATTTCGTTACATGATGAAGTAGAATCATTGATACCCTTATCCTTTGACTGAACCTTTTTCTCAACCCATTTTGACACATAATTTAGTTGTCTTTCACTGTTTGATGAACTAGGAGTGTGAGCTTCTCTGTTATGTGGCACAAAAGAATCTTGGACTGTTTTGAGTGTATTGAAATATCGTGGATTGTTAGAATCAGCTAAAATGGTGATTTCTTGTCCATTGAAAGGAAATTTCAAGCATTGGTGATATGTTGACGGAACTGCTTGCATTTCGTTAATCCAAGGATGTCCCAAGAGTATATTGTATGTTAAATCCTTATCTAGAACCTGACAGATTATATCCTTTACAATCGGCCCCACTTGAATTGGTAAGACAATCAACCCATGGGAGGATGTCTCTTCATCATCATAGGCTTTTATAGTGCTTTTTCTTCTAGCATCAAAGGCATTTTTTGAATATCCAAGTGCACGGATAAGCTTTAGAGTACAAATATTTAAACCAACTCCTCCATCTATTAGAACACATTTGACCTAGTGTTTATGAATTAGAACCTCAATGTGGAGGGCAACATTATGTGGATGGGTAAGTGATACGTCATCATGTTCGAAAAATTATAGACAATGAGGTGTAGTCAAGTGTCCCACCATAGCTTGGAATTGGCAAACTTCCAAATTATTTGGTACTGTGGTGGCTACTAGAGCTTGTTCTAGAATTTCTTTGTGAGTTGGTGAAATTTTTGGCAGTTCCAATATTGATATTTGAGCTGGTATTTTCTACAATTGATCAACTATGTTGTATTGAGTTGCAGGGGCAACAATTATCTTAGATGTATCTCCTTTCAATATTACTTTGGCCTGCCCCCTTGTGGTTACATTGACTGGTTGATGGTCTTGTTTTTCCTTGATTTTAATGACATTAATGTGATTGTCATTTGCAGCAAAATTTGTGGTCAGATTGATTGGTATGATGTCATTAATTTGATGTGATTTGGTTTCAGCTATAACACTTTGTTCATGCTCAATTGTGATGTCATTAACTTGATTCTCAACTGCAATAGTATCTTTTTGGCCCTTGATTTTGTTATCTTTGGTTTGATCTTCAACTACTTCAATATGGTTAATGGTGGAATCATAAACATAGTTCACATTTTTACCTTTTGTGTTCGTTGAAGAGGACTCCCCCTTTTTGTATTTTGGTAAAGGATTCTTAAATGCTCCATGATCAACATTTGTTTGGGTTCCTTTTATAAATATTTATTTTCTATCAATCAAATCTTGCACCAAATGTTTGAGTTGCATGCAATCATTTATCTTGTGTCCTTTGTTTATGTGAAAGTCACAATAATGTGTATCATTCCACCATGAAGGTTTAACTCTTGGTTCCCAATCTCTTGCTCATGGTAGTGTTATAACCTTGGCTGCAAGAAGCTCCTTTAATGTTGATTCGTGCGACTGTCCCAAAGGTGTGAACCTTCTTCGATTTGATGGTTTTTGAAATGGGAATGGTTTAGATTCAACATTGTTTGGATTGTTGTTTTGATTGATGTTTTGGTTGTTGATTTGATTGTTGGTTGGATTATTGTTTTGATTGTTCTTGGTGGCAACTGTTGTCAAGTTAAATACTAGTTTTGCATTTCTTGTTTCAGCTGAAGCATCATTGTTATCGACATTCTTGTTTCTTTGCCAAAACTTTGGTTTATCATTGTTGTTATAATTATTAGGGGAGTTTGTTGGGTTGTTTTCATTGTAAATTTTCAAGACTCCTATCTTGACCAAAGTTTTGTTAATGAATATTTCCATCTTTTCCTTTTTAGGTATGGGATGAGAGTATCTTGTAAAAAATCTTCTCCATTTTGCAAAAAATATGAGAAATGATTCACCCTTTTTTGTTTGGTACTATAAAGGTCTTTCATGGTTATCTCGTGTTGGATATTGTAAGAGTATTGAGTTATGAATTTATTAACCAACTCTTTAAAGGATCTTATTCCGGGTGGAAGTTGTGAAAACCATTGCATACATTGTCCACCTAGGCTGCGTGGAAATAATCTCATCAAGTAAGTCTCTTCATGTGCAAATTCAAGGCTCATGGTTCAAAATTCCCTTACATGATCTATAGGATTTGTTTTACCATTATATTTATCATATTTTGGGAGTTCACAATGCTTAGGAAAGGGTATCATGTTCAGATATGGATCAAAAGGATATGGGAAAATGTCTTGTATCAAGTATCTTTTTGTGGTTCCTCTTTGCATGTCAAGAAGTTGTTGTTACAGGTTTTGCATTTGATTGGTTAAGGCAGCCACTAGATCTGTGTTTGGTGGATTAGTTTCAGTCCTTTTGGGTGCTCCTTTCAATTGAGTAACATCAAAGTCATTAGGCAATTTGACACCTTGTTTAGCCAACATTAAAAGGTATTTTCCCCCATCTTTTTCAAAAATCTTTTATAGGAACTTGTGGAAATTTGGATCTTGTTGAGCTTGTTGGACGTCTTCTTCAATTATTTCATCAACTTCAGATGTGTGGAGTCTATGGAATGGATTTTCTTCACCTTCATCCATGGTGTTTTGAGTTTCAAGTTATTTTTCTTTGAGTTTTTGCCTTTGTGATCTTGTTTGAACAAGCATACAAGTGTTATAATTTGAATAAACTTAGATCTTTGTTTCGTGATGAATGGTGACAGATCCTGATGAGGAAACTTAGCTTAATAATCAGAGGTATGATGGATGTTTAGGAACTTTAAGGTGTTGGATATTGGTTTATTTTGAATAATTTCATTTGCAAATGTCAGTTCCAACAAGTTTAAGACTCTGTGGTATCTGAGGAATGATTATGTGCCGACAAGGATCCTTAATTCTGGTTCAAACTGACGAACAGGGGATGAAATTAGCTCTCTAGTTTTGAATTTATTGGATGCACCAGAATAGGGTACCTTTGCACTAAATGATGGAATGGATGTGCTAAAACATGGCCTGGATGCACCAGACTATTCTTCAGATGCGCTAGAGAGTGGATTGTATGCGTTAAATAATAAATCAAATGTGCTAGAACCTGGACTGAATGTGTTGGAAGATGGGTTATATGCGCCAAAAAATGACTCAAATGTGCTAGGAAATGGACAATATGCACTAAAAATAGCCAGGGATGCACTGGACTGACCCTAAATGTGATTTCAACTAGATTTTTTGTAGGTGAAATGCGCTAAAAGGTTTTGCATATGCGTCGGAAGATGGAACAAATGCGCTATAAAATGACTTAGATGTGCTAGAACAAGGAATGTATGTGTTGTGGGATGACTCAGATGCACCAGAATACAAGCTCAATGTGCGAGAACAAAGAATGGATGCGCTAATCTAGAAAATATTCACTATTTTGGCAATTTGTTTGGTTATTTTGCTTTTAATTAGTGAAATGGGTTTTGCCAGGGAGTGATTTTCTGCTTGATGATTTTTTTTTGGTTTCGCTATCTGTAAATTTTGTGAATTAAGTGTTCTTAAATGGATGATTTCTTGAATAATGACTTCAAGCACAACAACAATTTATAAAATAGTTGTTTCCACCTAGGAACTAAACATTAAGTGTGTATTCAAGAATCTAGTATGATTCCTTCAATTTACATAGGTATAAAATAAGAGAAGATAGATAAAGCACTTTTCTAATGTCAAGGGCCACTTAAAATACCACAACCCACATCTCAAAAACCATGTCAGCTCACACAACCGTGTCACCCCTAGAGGGCACCTATGTTTTTGCCTTTCTCGTGTCTTAACCAAAGTTGAATCCTCCACTTTTGGCAGTAATCTCTGATGGTTATATGGTGAGTGTCTTGGGGACAAAGTCTTCCCTCCCCTTGCATTGTGATATTAGAAGTGTTCGGAGACTGACTCGGCTGGCTTCTACACTTAAAGTTTGTAGTAAGGGTTCCCATTTGGTGCAAAAATAGATAAACTCCCTCAGGATACCTCCTAACCTTTAGAAAAAAGTCTTTGGGGATGGTTATCTTGCACACTACCGTCGAATTGCGAGTTTCCCCAAATTCTCTTTTGATTATAGTGGGTAGGAAAACTTGGCTTTAGTTGTTCCCACTTAGGTTGTTCCCGTAAGGTGAGTACTTTTTCCCACTACGACAGGCCTTCTAAAGGTGTTATTAAAACATAAAATAGTGATTCTGGCATTTTGGTCACCCAGTGAAGGGGAGAGCATAGGCCTATCACCTTACAAGCACAGTAGACAAGGGGTTCGTTAACCTTCTAATTAAACTAGGTTCCTAATTTAATCAAAAGAAAGCAATAAAACAACTCCAGCCCCTGCAAACATCATCAGTAGTTTGATATAATTGTCTTTGACCAACGTATTAAGCACTTGCAAAACAAAAATCATGAATCAGTTCACGACATTTTGATTTTTTGCAAAATAACCTAGATGCGCTAAAACAAACATTAGAAGCGCTAAAAGATCACTCCTATGCACTAAAAGAACTACCATATGTGCTAGAGAAATTACTGAATGCGCTAAATTAAAGACTAAATGCACTAGAAAACCCCATGTATGTGCTAAAACATAAGCCAAGTGCATTGAAAATAGAATAGATGCGCCGTAATAGGGACTGTATGCACCAGAATATGTTTTGTATGCACTGAAAAAATGCACTGTCGCGCTAAAATAATTCACGTCAAAACCTGTAAACACACTTTCCAAAAAAAAAAAATGTCAATAAAAAGGGGTTGAGCCCCATGGTGGGTGCCAAAAATGTGTCGTGTGAGTTAGATAAATGACTAATAAAACAACACACACAACCAATGAAACGTATTACATTAGAGAATTGAAATCACAAACTAATTTAATTAAAACACAACAAGCTCCCTAAAATTGTTCCATCATTTCCTATCTTCAAGGATTCATTAAATCATGTTGGCTCTCAGATTTGGGTAGGCACTATGACTGTTAGAATGACAACCTAAGGAATGGAATGCTGAAAGATGCAAGAAATCTATCCCTACATGATGATAAACTATGTGATATGTTGTAAATGATAATGGTGATATGATAATAGGTATGATACCTAAGACTACGATGCAAATGTTGTATAAAACTACTATGATAATAGAAATGCAGCTAATAAACTAAGCCATGGTCCTAAATTAACATGCTTTTAATATGCTAAATATTCTAAATACTATAATTCTCAAATGCTCTAAGATGATTTATGCATAGTAAGTTTGCTCAAAAATGGGATCTGAAATGTTGTAGAATGAGGTTGTATTTATAGATTTTCCAATGCATATTGTGATGTGGTAGCAACCAATGGTTTGGATTCAATCTGGATAGATGAAGGGTGGAGGATGGAGAAGTTAGAGAGAAATAAGGAGAGTGTTCCTATGCATGAAACAATCTTGCCAAGTGTAGAGGAGAAGAAATGAAATGGAAGAGTCAAGTGTCTCAAGTTTGTTTCAACATTTGTTGAGGATAAATATCCAAATTAAATATTTGAAATATTTAATTTGTTGAGACACATGATGAGTTGGAAGGGGAAATGCTATAGACATGTGACTAGAATTAAATTTAGGATTTAATTTTAGTGAGAGGAAAGATAATTAAATAAAACACACTATTCAAAGTTGTTTATTCAATTAAAATTAGAGGAATGCGATTAGAAGATAAACTATATAAATAAATTTAGAATTTATTTATAGAAGATAAACTATATAAATAAATTTAGAATTTATTTATAAGTGGAGGAATTAGAAGATTTACTAATTAAATAATTTGTATTTAATTAATTAGATTATCCAGACTGATTTTAGGTGTATACACATATAACCCGCCTTCCCTCTCTACTTCTCTCTATCTAACCTATCCCTCTCTGCATATCTCTCACCCTCCCTCCTCTCTCTCTCAATCTCTCAACCTTCCTCCTTCCCCCCTCTCTCTCATTCTCTCTCACTTCTCTCTCTCTCAATCTCTCCACATTTCTCCTTCCCCCTCTCTCTCTTCCTTCATCCCACCCACCTTCCCTCTCTACTTCTCCCTATCTAACCTATCCCTCTATGCATATCTCCCACCTTCCCTCCTCTCTCTCTCAATCTCTCAACATTCCTCCTTCCCCCCTCTCTCTCTCTATATATATATATCCTCTCTACTTCTCTCTATCTAACCTATCCCTCTTTGCCTCACTCTCTCTCCCTCATCCCCTTTCTCTATCTCTCCTTCCCTATATACTTATCTCTATATATTTATCTCAATCTATACATATCCCTCCGTCCTTCCCTCTCTCCCTCTCTCTCTCAATCTCCCAACCTTCCTCCTCTCTCTTCATCTTTCTCTCACTCTCTCCTTTCCTCTCTACACTCTATCTCACCATTATCTCTCTCTACTTCTCCCTCTATATCTTTCCTTCCCTATATACTTCTCTCTATCTCTACCCCCTCACTCCCTCTCTCTCTACCTATCCCTCTCTCTCAATCTCCTAACCTTCCTCCTTTCCTGTTTGTTTCTCTCTCCTTTCATCTCTCTAACTCCATCTTTCTATTGCTCTCTCCTTCCCTCCTCTCTCTCTCATCTTTCTCTCTCTCTCCTTCCCTCTCTACTCTTTATAGAGCACCATTCGAGCTCTCTCCCTCCCTCTCTAATATTCTCTATCTCCCCCTTTCTCTCTCTTCCTTCTTCCCACCCACCCCCTCTCTAATTTTCTCTATCTAACATATCCCTCTCTACCTCTCTCTCCCTCCCTCCTCTCTCTCTCTCAATCTCACCACCTTCCTCCTTCAATCTCTACTTCTCTCTCTCCTTCCCTCTCTCGTAGTCTCCCAAACCCTATACCAAATATCATAAATCCTAATCCCTATACCCTCAACCCTAAACCCCAAACCCTCAATCCTAAACCCAATACCCTTAACCCTATACGCAATATTCTAAACCCTAATCCCTATACCCTATACACTTAGCCCTGTACCCTCAACCCTATACCTTAAAACCTAAACCCTACACCCTCAACTTTATACACTAAACCCTAAACATTATCCCTCAACTCTATACCCTTAACCCTACACTTAAACCATAAACTCTACACTCCCAACCCTTAACCCTATACCTTATACCCGATATCCTAAACCCTAATCCCTATATCCTATACAATTAACCTTGAATATTATCTATCAACTGTAAACCCTAAACCCTCAACCCTCAACCCTCAACCTTGAACCCAATACCCTTAACCATATACCCAATATCCTAAATTCTAATCCTTATACCCTAAACCCTGAACACTTTCCCTCAATCCTCAACCCTATACCTTAAACCTTAAACCCTAAACCCTACACCCTCAACCCTCATACTTCTCTCTCTCTCTCTCTCTCTCTCTCTCTCCTTCCATATCTACTCTCTATCTCACCTCTCTCTTTCTCCCTCCCTAGTTCTCCCCCTCTCTCTCTCTCCCTCCCTAGCTCTCCCCCTCTCTCTCTTCCTTCCTCCCACCCACCTTCTCTCTCTACTTCTCTCTATCTAACATATCCATCTCTACCTCACTCTCTCTCCCTCCCTCCTCTCTCTCTAAATCTCTCCACCTTCCTCCTTCCTTCTCTCTCTCTCCCTCTCTCCCTCTCTCCCTCCCTTACCTCTCTCTTTTATATTACCTCTTTTTACTTCTCTCTATCTAACATATTTCTCTCTACCTCACTCTCTCTCCCTCCCTCCTCAATCTCTCCACCCTCCTTCCCCCTCACTCTCTCCCTCTCTCTCATTCTCTATATCTCACTTCTCTATCACTCCCTTTCTCCTCTCTCTATATATATCAAATCTCTCTGTATTTCTCCCTTAATCCTCCCCCTCTCTATATCTCCTTCCCTATATGATTCTCTATCTATCTATTCATCTCTACCTCTCCCTTCCCCCTTCCCTCTCTACTCTCTATCTCACCATTCTCTCTCTTTCCACTTCTCCCTCTCTATCTCACTATGTACTTAAACCCTAAACCCAATACCCTCAACCCTATAACCAATATCCTAAACCCTAATCCCTATACCCTATGCACTTAACCTTATGCCCTTGAAAGCCTGAACACTATCCCTCAACCCTCAACCCTATACCTTAAACCCTAAAACCTACACCCTCATCCCTATACCCTATACCTCAAGCTTATACCCTAAACCCTAAACATTATCCCTCAACCCTTAACCCTATAATTAAACCCTAAACCCAATACCCTCAACTCTATACTAATCCTTATAACCTATACACTTAAACCTATAAGCTCAACCTTGAACACTATCCCTCAACCCTCAACCCTCAACCTGCATCCCTATACCCTATACCCTCAACCCTATACTTAAACCCTAAACCCTAAACTCTAAAGCCTCAATCCTAAACCCAATACCCTCAACCCTATACCCAATATTATAAACCCTAATACTTATACCCTATACTTTAGCCCTAAACCCTAAACCCTTAATCCTAAACCTAATACCCTCAACCCTATACCCAATATTCTAAACCCTAATCCCTATACCCTATACACTTAACCCTATACCCTCAACCTCAAACACTATCCCTCAACCCTCAACCCTATACCTTCAACCCTCAACCCTCATCCCTATACCCTATCCATCAACCTTATACCCCAAACCCTAAACATTATCCCTTGAATCTATACCCTCAACCCTATACTTAAACACTAAACCATACACTCTTAACCCTTAACCCTGTACCTTATACCCTCAACCCTATACCCAATATCTTAAACCATAATCCTTATACCCTATTCCGTCAACCCTCAACCATATATCTTAAATCCTAAACCCTACACCCTTAACCCTCATCCCTATACCCTATACCCTCAACCTTATACCCTATACTTAAACGCTGAACCCTACACTCTCAACCCTTAACTCTATACCTTATACCCTAAACCCTACACCCTAAATCTTATACCCAATATCCTAAACCCTAATCTCTATACTCTATACACTTAACCTTATACCCTCAATCCTGAACATTATCCCTCAACCCTCAATCCTAAACCCTACATTCAACCTTGTACCCTATACCCAATACCCTCAATCTTGAACACTATCCCTCAACCCTCAACCCTATACCCTCAACCTTATACCTAATATCTAAACCCTAATCCCTATACCCTATACACTCAAAGTAAATAAATTACATAACATAACCTCATGTATGTAGTGCATAATCCAGGTAAATGCACATAATAAGTAATATACAACATCACAATTTAGGCTCTCAAGCCATGGAATGATCTAAATATAAAAACTAGAAGTAATATTATAAATAATGATTCAATAATAGTGTGAGGACATAAATAGAATAGTCTCTGACTGCCACTGATCCTCAAAATCATCCACAAGTCAAGAGACAAGAACATGGTTCAAGAGCTTTTTCACCCAACCACAAAGCTTACGCTTCCCCGAAATTCTTCCAAACACGAAGAATACCCGACTTTACACGAAGTACCTAACAACCTAGAAATAAAAAGTAGGAGGGAATCCCGATGGAAGTTTGATATATACATGCATTTCTAACATGAACATGCAATTTCCCACAAATAGGATATGGTAGATAAATATAATAATTTTGCTAGGTAAATTTTATCTATTTCAATGAACACATGGCTTTGGAAAAAGCACTAAAAGTATCAAGTAGATCTTGAAAAGAGGATCGAATTTCTCTGTTAACCCATATTCAACATCCTATCCCAGAAGGTAAACCAAATACACACAAGAAAACAACATGCATAAAGCTCATAAAAATATTTCCTCTTTCTTTTATGCCATTGTTCAATTTTATACTTTTATCTTTTCATGTCTAATAACAGTAAGGTAATCATTGATATGCAATCCATTTCTTACATGCAACTAGTTAATCATGCATTGATTCTTTAAAATTTTCTATCTACTTCATGCAATTTATGGTTCATGTGTTACTATACTTATATCATGCATTTCTAAATGTAGTTGAAAATGAGAAACTATTTCCATTGTATGCATCAATTGACTAACTTCCATTAGATATGCAAATTTTCTATCATAAATTTTGAATAGAATAACAAATTTCTATGTCTTTTCCTAATTATAATTTCACTGTAAATTATTTCTCATTAATTCAACCACCTTCCAGCACACTCAGATTTCACAAAACCAAATAGAATGGTTTCACAAATACAAGAAACATGCAAGCATATCCAAGAATCATAACACACATTTAAAACATTCTTTTCCATACATGGAAAACATGAATAAATAAACTTTCCAACATAATAACAAAGGAATAGAAATCAACATGCTTGTATGAAAGCTCCAACTGATAATTCTTCCTTCCTAGCTTAATTCCTTAAGCCCACTTGCAACTTCCTCTAAGAATAATCCCAATTCCCACTTCTATCCTCTTACGAAATCTCTCAACAATACTAATGAAAAATAACAAAACAACTCACTAACTCTCAAGCTCTCAACTCAGTTTGCACAAAATATACAACAAAATAACAACAAAGTAATCAAAATGAAAAGTGTAACAAATGGTAGAAAGAGCACCTCTATATATGTTAAAATGTGAGCAACCAAAGGCTACAAACAAGCTAATACTTCTGTCACCTTTCTATCCCCATGCAATGACTCATACAACTAACTCACAAATTTTCAACACATAACAGTCCCCATATTTCAAATGGCTAAGTTGACTTGTTTCAAGAGACAACAAGACTCTTTTACTAAGTCAAATGAGCAGCAAGCTTTTTAGCAGGTTTCCTACTTGGTTTGCTAGTCGACTATCCCTCTATATTGATGCCAACTTATCATTGACTAAGTTTTATGCATATCTACAGGTTTAAGATTTCATTTTTGCTTCCAAAAGCTACAAGTTTTAGCACCCTTATGAATAGTGTTGTCAAAGACTTCTTCTAGCGTTTAAAAATTGTATTCATTCTTTGCCAACATTTACTCTTTATTCCTTTAAACATGTGTGGCCTTTGACTTGGTTTATTCTTTGTTTCATGCACATGTTTTACACTATGCAATGCATTTAACACAAGGCAGTCCTATATGCGCATAGGCTTTATTTAAAGCACTTTACTATTATCAACTTCAGTGCTATATAATGCACTTTGAATATATTTCAAATATTTATCATTCATATATATATATATTATTTTATACATATACATATATACATATTATTTTAATATCTTTATATAAACACTTATACTCTCATTTCCATCAATTAATATATATACATGAAGTGTATATACATATATATGTCACCTCCATCTAATTGATATTCTCATGCACATGGGTAACTCGTCCATGAGCATGAGTAGATACATCTACCTACGTATACTCATGCATGTGTTTACTCATATGTATGAGTTTATTGTAGACACGTACATTTATACATATATATACATTTTATGTATATATATTATTGATATATATATAAACATACAAGGAAAGACTTCCACTTGACATCAAGACTTAATCACATTCCTCAATCCAAACATTCATAAAACAAGATCGTAAACCAATATAAACATTCACAACCAAAATTAAAGATCACTTACCATTTACCTGAATTGACTCAAATCAACTTAGACCAACTAGGGTGTGAGTGTGTGTATGCTCAGTTAGGATCAATTAAGGGTTACCAGACCAAGTTCTTCTCCTAAGTGATACTTCCCCTGTCTTCTCGAGGTTTGAACCTGTTCTTGCATTCAACTTAGTACATCATAATAATAGTTAGTTGATAAAAATACATTCATATGCATCACATAGTTTCCATATACATAATCATTATAAAATATTAAATTTAATCAAATATTCATTCATCATATTTCCATCAAGATTCATATACAAAACACATTCACATATATTATTTAGCATTTTTACCAAACAAGGTAATAGTAAATAGGTAATAACACATGGGGTGTAACATATTCCACCCCTTGTGAATCATCGTCCCTAATGATTTTTAAGTATCAAATAAGATCATAACATAAAACACAAAATTACATCACAAAACATCATCGTTTTTAGGAGTTTTCAAAATCTAGCAAGACTTGTGGAAACTTTTCTTCATTTCAGCATAGTCTTCCCATGTGGCAAAATCTTTTGCATACTGATCCCACTAAACCTTGCATTGCAGAACCTCTTTGTTACGTAAGTGGAGCTTACATGTTCTAAGCACCTTGAGAGGATCTATTGTTTTCACCCCTGGGTCCTATACCTATAAAGCATTCCAATCAATAACATGGTTATCACCTAGTATATACTTCTTAAGGTACGAGACATGAAAGACATTATGCATCCTGGCAAGAGTTGGCGACAAGGAAATTCTATATGCAATAGGATTGACTTCTTCAAGAACCTCAAAAGGACCTACGTAACATAGAGCTAGTTTGGATGAATTTCCAAACTTGGTAGAATTCTTGTGAGGTTTAATAGTAAATAGGTAATAACACACGAGGTGTAACACACACACACACACAAAAGTGGGTAGAGAGGGATTAGGGAGATAGAGAGTTGAGAGGGAAGGAGAGGGAGAGGTATAGATGGAGAGAGTAGGAGGTGAGATAGAGAGAAATAGAGAGAGAGTGATAGGTAGTGATGGATGGAGAGGTGGGTAGAGAGGGAGAGGGGAGCTATATATAAGTAGAGAGGGAGGGAGGGAGAAGTAGGGAGGGAGAGAGAGGTTAGATAGAGAGAAACAAAGAGAGAGTGATGGAGGGAGAGGTGATGAGTCCTACTATTAGTTAGTCTTCTATTATTTCAATACATGTTTTTAGATGTCTCCAAACATTTATTTCCTATATATACCTGCAAATTTACTATCTTTTATGATCATTATGCAAACTTGAACTTGGTTTAAAGTCTATGGAAATATGATTATGATATGATAGTTATTGCATGGTTAATATGTGGATATGTATGAAATGCAATGAATATTTGTGTTTAAGTTATGGTTATAAGTATTGTGTAGATGTTGTGTGAACTAACTCTTTGTAGCTAAGGATTCAAAGCCAATAGACTATAGCCCATAACAACTGGAAGGCACAACCAGTAGCCAAAGAGAGTTTCAGCAACGATATAGGGGAAGTTAGAAGAATGCAAAAACTACACAATTGGAGGCGCCTACTTGTCAAGATTGTTGTGAATCATCACATCATTTAATAAAAATATTGAAGGAAAAGAATTTTGCTAGAATTGGTAACCTAACATGATTGTTTTTACAGTCCACATTTTAGTCTAAAAAAATTGTTATAGCAGTTACAGTCCTATTTCAATTCTTCTTCCTTTTCAGTTGTGCTTTGATTACTCAAACTTTATCACTCTCTATTTTGTAGGGAGTGGTGATTTATGATTAGATTTCTATTTTGAGTTCTTGTTCTAATAAGTCTCCCTCACACCAATATGAATGGTTCGATGCTTGAGTTATTAGTTAGTTGGAATAGAGAATATAGTAGATAAATTTGTTCAGTTAGTTTCTATTTTTTACACAGATAACGTTTTGTTTCTCAATCATGATCTTATGAATAAGATATTCTAGAAGAATCTCTTTGGATTGTGATATGTTGAGTTATGCAATGAGATCTTTTCAGTTACTATTATGTTAATTTAATTTGAGGAGCTAGATTCACTACAACAAAACAGGCAATTAGCGCTGAATTTTGTGTTGGATTTTAGTGTATTTTGAGAGCATGACTTGAACAATTTGGCTGGCGCTCAACCCAGCACAAATAAGCATGGTCATTTTGGCACTGAATTTTGCACCGGATTAAACATTGTATTTAGCACCGAAAAATCGTAGTGCCTCTATTAGCACCTAATATAGCGCCGGGAAGTAATGTCAGAAAGTGCACCGAAATGGGCGCCCAATTTGGCTTCCATGTCTACTCCCATTTTTGCTTCTAGTTTTGCTTCCAATTTGACGTCTAGTTTTGCTTCTAGGTTTGCTTCCAATTTTGCTTCCAGTTTTGATTTTAGTTTTGCTTCCAGTTTTGCTTCTAAGTTTGTTTCTGGTTTTGCTTTCGGTTTTGCTTCTAGGTTTGCTTCTGGTTTTGCTTCCAAGTTTTCTTCCGATTTTGCTTTCAAGTTTACTTCTGGTTTTGCTTCCAGCTTTGCTTCTGATTTTTCTTCTAGTTTTGCTTTCGATTTTGCTTCCAGTTTTGCTTTCAATTTTGGGTTCCAGTTTTGCTTCCAGGTTTGCTTACTATTTTGCTTCCAGGTTTGCTTCCAAGTTTGCTTCCAGGTTTGCTTCCAATATTGCTTCTAGTTTGGCGTCCATTGTTGCTTCCTTTTTTGCTTCTAAAAATGCTTCTTGTTTTGCTTCCATTTATTAATTTAATATGTTTTATTTCAATTTAATTAGTTAAATATATCGTGCCTCTTAAATAACTCATATGATTATAGAGTAAGTAATTTAATTATTTCATATGATTAAATAACAATATAATTATTGTAACATGATCATCATCTATAATTAGAACAAGTGAGTCAAATATGTATAATTTAATTGAATTTGAAAACATCCATCTTGAGCAGTAAATTAAAATCATCATACTTAATAAATATCCATCCAAAAATCATCGACCACTTTTAATATATATAAATTAACAAGTCAATACTGATAAGATCATCATCATATATAACTAAAACAAGTGAAAGTCAAATATGCCAGTACATCAAAAACATTTCAAAATGATACATGTCCAACAATTGACATAAGTGAAAATGATACATGTACAAATGATATAAATAAAATTGATAAAGTATGTAACTCAAATTGATACAAGTCAAGATGATACATGTCCAAATGATACCATGAAAATGATACAACTCAACAATATAGTACTGTAGGTCGTGAAAATGATACATATGATAGTAACCATGAAAAGAGTTATCATAACGATATATCAACAATGATCCATGATGTAGTCTATATGATCATGAATTTCATTGGTTACTATCACCAATTGTCTCATCATCATCATCACCATAATCATCATCATCATCATCGTCGTCGTCGGCCTTGGTGTCTTCTATACCTACATCATCATCATCCTCTTCCATGTGATCTGTACCGGCAAAACCAATATTTTGTCGATCTATATCATGTTGAGGATCATCTTGATCTTCTGGAAGACCCGTGTTCTACAAAAAAAAATTATTATAAATGAAAAGTTAATATTTATTTCATGCAATAATTTATTTTCCTGTTATATATCTAATATTAAAAAATATGAGATGAAACCATAATCATATTACATCATATCAAAGTGCACATACCGTAATAAAATTTCAAAAAATTTACAACTAATACTGGTGAGTCAGGAGAAACTTTAGCTTTAAAAAACAAAGCCAATTAGGTTGGCAGACTTGTGGATTAGGCCAGCATTTGGTGGAAGAGGACGAAGATGACTGGAACTCTGGAGGCCCATAATAATAGATTTTGGTATCAACCATGAGAGCATAAGAGAGCTGATATCATGTATCGAAACATTAAGCATACATTCTTCCAACCAGCGGAGAAGGAGATGATTACTTTGCTTCATTTTCATATGCATAACCATATCATGACGTGGGAACCAAGAAGACCAAGGATGTCCAATTTTATGTGGAGGTAATGGATGTGGTCCAAAATTTAGGAGGGGAGATCCCGATGTCTACCAAGAGGCATAAATTCTGATGAATTAAGTTCACCTACATGTCTGCCAAAGTTTACTTCTAATTTTTATGGCTGTTTTTCTTGACTGTCAGTTTAATTACAAATTTGAAATTTCTTTCTGGTCATTTTGATGAGGATATATTCAGTCAATTTGTAAGCACCTTTTGTTTGTATCACAAGCATATGTGCATTGCAATAATTCTGATTATCTATGGTCTATAGCTATGTCGTCTCACTTATTGGATCTTCTATTTCAGTGTTTTATATGGCCTTCTCTGTTTGAGGTAGCACCTGACAATCCTACCTCCTTTCCTTAGCTGAGAAGTGGATTTGAATTTGGAAATACTGTAGTTTAAAACTAGCTATGGTTTAAGGAGAGCTATTCTAGCTTTGTTGTTGACACCCTCAATCTTCAACAAGGACTTAGATGCATGGACTGAAATGCAAGCTTTCAAACTTAGATTTGAATGTGCATAATTTGATTGATTATGGATTTCACAGGCAGTTGTCTTTACATGACTATTCCGGATTGTCAATATGTGTAATAGTGACTGCATCCTTATCAAGTTTGGCTACCCTTATTTAGAATGCCTTGGTCTTTGGACTCAATACAAAGTTGTGCATTGTTATTACATATTTGTAACATGTAGGACATTTAAGTGGTATAACATATAGAAATTTAGTACTGTCATCCAAGGAAAACTTGCAGATGGTGTATCAAGAACAACAAAAAAATATTTTATTAGGGTTAATGCTTTCTTCCCCCACGCTACTGATATTTTCCCCAAAACATGATTTTTTAAATTATTTCAACGCATCTCAAAATTCAATGTATTGATTAACATTTGTTACGCATTTCAATTTTTTATGCAAATGATGCATATATGTTAACTCGATCAGTTTTGTTACTTCGGTAGTTTGACTTCTATGACAACCAGCCATTAGGCCATTGTGTGCATGAGCACATTTGTGTTTTTAGTTAGCTTTTTTGGATAGCTCTACTGGGTGTTGAGGACATTCCATTTATCTTTTGAATGTTAAGAAGTCGGAGTTTCAAGGATTTGTCAAGCGAGTAAGAGAGCTATGGGAGCAGCCTCATCTAAAATATTTTGAACTAGAGTTTGATATACCATTTAGAGAGCTTGGTTTTCATGGAGTTCCTTTAAAAGCCTCTGCTTTTATTGTTCCTATGGTAAACTATTTGGTGGAGTTGGTGGAATTACCTTTCTTAGTAATCGCTATTAGTGAGATTGAGAATTGTTAACCTTGAGAGAGTAGGACTTGGGAAAAAGGCATTTTATATGGCTATTATTTTCAAAGACTTCAAGCGGGATGTACTCTGCATGTACGCCATTCCTCAATCTTTGCTTGATGGAATCAAGGAATGGTTGAACTCCATGGATATAAAGTATTATGAAAGCAGAATGAACTTGAACTGCTGGCCAATTTTGAAGACTATTACTGATGATCCAGATAAATTTATTGAAGATGGTGGTTGGGAATTTTTGAATATGGAAGCTAGTGATTCTGATTCTGATAATTCAAAAGAGTCAGATCAAGGATACAAACCCTCTGATGTAGAAGAGGAATCAAAATCAGATGAGGAAGGTTCAAAAGATGAATCTCTTGTGGAGTCAGAGGAGGACGAAGAAGAAGAAGAAGATTCTGAAGAGGAGGAAGGTAAAACATGGGATGAATTAGAAGCCCAAGCCAGAAATGCAAATAAGGAAAAAGGAGACGAGTCTAACAGTGAAGATCAGGAAAGGCAGCAACGAAAGGTAAAAGCTACAAGGAAGTCTCGAGAACCTGATATTAGAGATTCAAGAGGAATGCCTACCAAGAGGCATAAATTCAGATGAATTGAGTCATCTACATCCTTCTACTATTTATTCATGCACATAAATGGTCATCTTGTAATCATAAGATTTGAGCTCTATTTACTCATCCTACGCATCAATAAACAACTCAATACAAGAGATGCAAATTGATATAGTAACACAACAATATCCAACTAAGTTATTGAAACTCAACTATTGATACCTCGTTCTCCATCCATATTACAAAATCGTTCCACTTTTTTTTTTGTAACATATTCTTTTCAAATTTCTTTGGATGGCGACCATATTTCTCCTCCTATCAAAACATGGCGCATGGACTAGTTAAACTAATTAATATGAAATCATTTACTTTTTCCAAGGAAATAAAAATATATATATCATTTAGCATATTAAATACACTTACAAATGTATAGATCAAGGCCTGTAAACCTTTCTAGGCACTGCGATGCGTGGGACGAAGTTTTTCAAGCCTAGCCTTGGAGGCCTTGTCTTGAAACATATACCAATTCAATTTAACTATGCACAAATAAAATTTAAATATCGTTTAATAAATTTGATATAATCTAATGAGAAAATTCAAATACCTACGTACTCTCCTCATCGGACTTCCTTCATGCATCAGACTTCTCATATTGTTTTACAAGCTCTTTCCATACTTTCACACTTACATCAATTGGCCTTCTTTTCTGCCTTAGCTCAGGAGGGATATTTTTTATCTTCTTTATTTGGTTGCACCAAAATCTCTTGCAGTTTTGAGACATTTGTAGCTTTATCTTCTTTACAGACCAACCTGTGCCAAATTCAGCCTCCATGTCATGGATAACTACTTTTTTCAGTTGCATGGGTATCTGTGAGAATGGAAAATGTAGATGGTCTTTGAATCGTTGAAGGCATGATTCGTTCAACCTATTCACAAACATTTTCCCAACATTCGTCATTCAAACTTCCCCTAAAACCACCTTGTATTCTATCTTCGTATTGTAGCTACCAATGCAAGATTGATAACATGGCGTGGTGGAAGAAGTTTGTGTCCCAGGAGTGGCTGGGACATTGAAAGTCTCTCTTCCCTATTCCACATTCTTAGAGTTTACTGTCACTGATTTTGTCCTAGATCTTTTGCTTGATCTAGGACTGGTTGGGGAATCAATTGATTCCCTTTCACACAATTGATTTGTTTGCAATGTTTGAGGGGCATTACCAGATTATTTTTCTATGTATCTGGCAAGCGTTGTCCAGTCCACATTAACCAATTTGTTCACTGTCTCTACCCCCAATATGGAAGCCAATTCCTCTTTATCTTTTAAATTTAGAAATAAAAAACTAAAAACTAAAATTCAAAGAAACAATGGAAACATTTACAAATCTATAAAGGGACAATGAATTACCTCATTGTGGCTAGAGTCTACTGGCAATGCTTGCTTCCTTCTATTGCTTGAAATTTTGAGGTGACCTAGGGAAAATTATTTTCGTCTAGTCTATGGAGGCAAACGAAGTGCACACTGTCAAGTATGAAATTTTTCATCTAGTTTGTGGTATGAAAGTTTTGTTTTGTGGGAAAATATGTTCGTTGGGGTTGCTTAGTGTTGATAACCTAGGGCAAATATGTTCATTGGGTTTTCTTAGTGTTGATAACCTTATCATGAAAACTCTTTCATAATGCAATCTTACACGAATTTGTCATGACATCGGTGACTATGGCATGACTGGGAAAAACCAAGCAATTTTTGCATTTATTTTCATCAGTTGCTCAACAATGAACAACCCAATTCCTAGATTTGCCAAGCAGTTCACGATTTCCTTGATACCCAAGTTATGGAAAGAATATAGAGGCATCTTGGCTTCGTGCTATAATATTTTGAGGCAAAGCTCAAATGGGTAGGGTAATTTTTTTTGTTGGTTTCTCAAAGGTTTTACAATTTATAATGATGGGAAAATTTAGAGGTTGCTTGGACAGGTTAGGCCACGAACCAATAAACAATCACGAATTCAATTGCAATACAAAGAGCAGTAAACAATCACGAATTCAACCAAGAAAAAGAAATTGTAACCTTACCTATGGTGTCACAAACTAAATCAAATTTCTCATCAGTTGCTAGTAGTGCCCTACTCTCTTCCTTCGCGCGACATTTTTCCCTTTTTTGTCGTATGATTTCTTCCTTCCATTAACCGATGAAGAGAGCAAGGCACAATGTTTTTCCCTTTTTTGTTGTTTGATTTCTTCCTTCAAATTTAGAGGTTGCCTGGACAGGTTAGGCCACGAACCAGTAAACAATCACGAATTCAAATGCAATATAAAGAGCAGTAAACAATCATGAATTCAACCAAGAAAAATAAAATTGTAACCTTACCTATGGTGTTGCAAACTAAATCAAATTTCTCATCAGTTTTTGGTAGTGCCCTACTCTCTTCCTTCGCACGACATTTTTCCCTTTTTTGTTGTCTGATTTCTTCCTTCACGAGGGAAATCTTTTTATTTTTTATTTTGATTCAGTAGTCAGTGCTTTAGTCTGCGTTAGTTAATGCCAACTTTAGTGCCGACTTTTGGCCGTTAATGTAATATGTTTGGGGCGCCTAAGGCAGCGCCAAGTGCGCCTATCATTGTTGTATAGTGACTATTTTCATTGTTGTGTATCACATGATCCAGAGTGTTGGAAATAATTCCAACTCCTGACTTTTTTTGTGACCACCATTGTCCTATGGCTCCTTCATCAGCTCGGTGCGGTAGAGTGGTTTTTACCACGATCCCGCAAGGTGCTTCATCCTTCTTGGCAGTAGTACGATGAAAGATTCTATGGCGGAACACGAGTCTTCCTTTTGTTCCTAGCAATGTTGCGGTGACTCCCACAGTCCCACAAGTCTTCTACCATTGGCGTCTGGTAGTGCGGTGACCACCGTTGTCCCACGACTCCATCAGCTCGGTGCGGTAGAGTGGTTTTTACTATGGTCCCGCAAGTTGCTTCTTCCTTCTCGGTGGTAGTGCGGTGAAAGCTTCTATGGCAGCATTTTTATTCACAGAGGAGGCCATGTTGAGAGGACGTGGATGGAATAGAAATACTAAATCATTGAGAGGAAAGTGGGTGGAAATAGATGAGACAACGGAATCTGTAGATATAATAGAGGTAAGAAGAGAAAGCAACCTCAACCAAAGGAGGAAGGTGTTTATGACTTCACAAATGCTACAATATAGAGGAGATATCAGTATGTCAAATATATGACTAAAGTGAGGTTTTGTGTTGGATGGCATACTCGTTGAAATGATATAATTGGTGTACTAAACATTATTTACTATGTTGTGTATTATAGGGGTGAGAGAAGGCCATGGCAACAAATCGTGTCATATCAAAATGAGGACACAACAGATGAAGCGAGACATCAAGTACTCAAATTTTGACTTAACTTAGGAAAAAATGATCTGATGGCATTTTGTGATACATCCATATTTTTTCATAGTATTATTGAAATTTATAATGTATTATCCAATCTTGACATAAATTAATGCATGTTGTTGATTATTTTAGATGGAGATTGGAGTAAATACAGAGCCTGAGCATTCAACTAGCAAAAGAAGAAGATATGTACATGGACGTGGACCTAAAACTTTTAAATCACGTAGATGACAGTGGGTGGAAGAGGATATGACAATGGATACTACAAACACAACAAATGATTGCACTGAAGAAGAGGTAGGTCAGGACATATATGATGAGCTTCCAGTCGGTAGTATGCCTCATACAATCGATTAAAACCAAAGAATAATAAATGAGTGTGGACTGATGTTTTATAAACTATGTTGTCAAAATTGTGTTTTATTTAAATTATTGTATAAAAAAGGTAGTCTATAAAATAATGTTCCATTATTCAATTAATGTATATATGTTCATACAATTTTTTATTTTTATTTTTAAGCCATATTTGATTATATTTCTTTAATATTGATACATTTATGATTTATCCAATTGTTGCCAAACATTAAATAATGCTTGCATTTGTTGATAGGTAGAAGATTTTGATGAAACACATAATAATAACCAAGATCCAATAAGGTTATTAAGATTTGGACGAGATGATCCAAACCATCCCTTAAACCATACTAGGGCGAGAAGAGCAAGATTGAAGAGAACACTACCACCTGAGAAATTTGGAGAGCTGATGAGAGTCGCATACACTGATGACATGCCACCTAGCCTTAATGATGATGATCATGACAGTGAAAATGCAGTGCATGAAGAAGGATTGAATGAAATGCTTACAGGTTTCTTTGGGGATGGAAACAATGATGACAATAATGATGATATGGTTGACAGTAATAATGATAGCAGGGGTAATTACTAGTAACGTAATGTTGATGATAACAACATCAAAGACTCCATCAAGCAAGCAATGAAGACACCCGTGTTCAAATCAGGTGCAAGTAGAACCTCAAAATTGGCATCCACATAAAAATTATTAGAAATCAAGTCACTATTTGGTTGGTCAGACAAAGGATTCACTACCCTACTAAAGTGAGTTGAAATATATTTCTTACTTTGCATTGTCAATTGGTGTACATAATTCGTAAACATTCATCAACTTTGTTTATATTTATTTAAGGGGATTTTAAAACCATATACTGTATATAAATAGTCCTAGTATAGATTGACATATCAAACATGTTCATCATAAGTCAAACATTCAATTGATTTAATCTTTGGCAATCTTACAGGGCACTAAAAACTAAAATATTCCCTAAAGAGAATGTGTTGCCATCAACTTGTAAAGAGGTGCGTCTGTTGTTGGTTGAGTTGGGTATTGAATATAATAAAATTCATTCATGTAAAAATGATTGCATTTTATACAGAGATGAATATTAAAACAAGGTAGAATGACCTATATGCAAAGAGAACAGATATCGTACAGATGTACAAGGTCCTATAGTTCCAAAGAAGGTTTTACGTCACATGCCAATTATACCTAGACTTCAACGAATGTTTCGTTGCAATTCACTAGCATAATTGATGGACTAGCATGCAAAGAACAGAGTAAAGATGGATTCATGCGAATTTCGGCTGACTCCAAAGCAATGAAACATATAGAGGAAAAATGGCCAAGAAAATTCAAAGATGAACCCCATAGTATCAGGTTTGGTCTTGCAATTGATGGAGTGTGCCCATTCTCTTTCTTGAGCTCAAATTATAGTGTTTGGCCAATTAGATTGATAGTATACAATATTCCCCCATGGATGAGTGTTAGAAAGGAGCACCTTATGCTGACTCTCATTGTTCCAGGAAAACATCAAGTTAAAAACATGGATGTTTATCTTGCGCCTTTTATTGATGAGATGCAACTGCTATGGAAAGGCATAAGAATGTATGACATATCACATCCTCCATCAAATAGGTCCTTCATGTTGTATGACGTGCTATGCTGGACTATTCATGATTTCCCAGGACTTGGTGTTTGTTCCAGCAAGATAAAATATTTACGTATTTACACTCATAATTTATTTTCATCCCAACTTTCATACTTAGTTTTATACTATTTTTTTTATGTTATTAACATTACTTGTTGAATTGTAGGGCTTCAAACAAAGGGGATATTTGCATGTCCAAGATGTGCAGAACAATTTCAAGGGAGGTATTTTAAAGATCTACATAAATTTATTTATGCAAACAACAGGGTTTTTCTACTAGTAGATCATAGGTTTAGAAATCGCCTGAAGAATCAATTTGATGGAAAAGTTGAAAATAGAGGCCCTCCCATGATTATGGGTCTAGGTGATTGGCTTAAAAAGTATGAAGATGCTGAATTGAAAGCTTGGGAGGATTTTTTTGATTGGAGTGATTAAATTCAAGAACCAAAACAAGTTCTAGTCAATATGCCAAAAGGATTGAAAAGGAAATCCATATTTTATGAGCTCCCTTATTGGAAGGATCTATTAATATCTCACCTATTAGATCCTATGCACGTCTTCAAAAATGTCCTAGATTCTATATTTTGACATATATCAGGCAAAGAGAAGGACACCTTGTCTTCGAGGAGAGATATTGCTCTTTCGTGTACCAGATTTGATAGAGAACATTTGTGGCCAAACAGGGAAAATGAAACATATGCAAAAGCTCCATGGATTTTGAAAAAACAAGAGGTAGACCAACTAAAAAATGTCATTCATTCAATAAGGACACCTACTGGTTATGGGTCATCATTGGCTAAAGCTTTTACAGTTGATGGACATATCATATGATTTAAAACACATGATTTTCATAATTTAATGAAGGTATTATATATCAACATTTAACATTTTCTGGTAACATTGATTAAGCACTAAATTTATTTTGATATTTTGTTGTGTGAGAAAAAAAATAGTAATGAACTTTTCATAAATGTGTTTGATAGCATATCATTCCATTGGCAATTAGGGGGGATTCCTATCTTACAATTGACTTAAGGAATGCCATAAGTCGATTGTCAGCATTTACAAGGTATGTGGTTATATGAAATATTCATGTGTGAGAGACATAGAGATATTATATTGCATTTTAATTTATGACTAAAGGTTCATACTAATTTACTATTCTTATATTAGGTGGGTGACATCCAAGGAGATCCATGAATCTAAAGTGCCAAAGTGGAAGAAGGAAATTGCAAAAATTGTACGTGTTTTTGAGAAGGAGCTCCCTACAAGTTTCATGGACCTACAAGTCCATTTACTTATACACCTAGTCGATGAAATTGAATTGATGGGTGTCGTATCAATGAGGTGGATGTTTTTCTTTGAGAGGTATATGAAAACTCTTAAAAGATGTGTCTGACAAAAGGCACATCCAGAGGGTTGCATGGCTGAAGGGTATGTATTAAATGAAGCATTTTTCTTCTAGTGTGAATTCCTTGGTAAGGATTTTGAAGATGGCCCACGTGTCTGGGATGAAGAACGAGCATCAAATATTATTGATGGAGAAAAAGCACAATCTAATGGTTTTGAAGTAGAAATTAGTAAGTAAACTGACGATTAGTGCAACTATTTTTCTTGCAATCATTAATTTACTCTGTAATTTATTTATCAAATTAACAGCATGACATTTGGAGTTTGAAATAAACATGTTGACATGTAATAGGTGTAGACGAAATTTCTATACTCAACAAGTTCATTATGTACCACATGGACTTTATGAACAAATGGATTGATATGTATGATAAAAAGAGAGAAGAAGTGTTAGAAGCAAGGAGACAGTGTAAGAGATCAAGCCCAAGGAATACTCCACTTCCCACTCATCTGCTTTGGGAATGGGGCAAAGATTGCACACTAGAATGGGTTACTAAACAAATTCAAAATCAAATAGAAGATGCGGGTATAGATTCAAACATAACAGAAGATGAAATCATCATGTCTAGAGGATGTGAAAGAAGGTACAGTTGGAATTTTACAAAATGTTGTTTCCTTACAGTTTTGACAGTATTAACTATTTTAATATTCGTCATTATATTTTTTTCACTGAAATAAATGGTCTTTCACAGGCGAGGAAATATTCAGCAATGTGGGCATATGGTCGACATTATCGTGTAGAAAGTGTAGATGTAAAGAGACGATCCTTCGATTGTGGCATCATGGTTGACTTCAAGCAATCCAATCGATCAAGCTCAAAAGATAAGAATATAATTGAAGGGAATCTACAATATGTTGGGAAAATACAAGAAATTATTGAGTTGGATTACCGCTTTTTAAATGTTGTATTTTTAAGTGTAGATGGTATGAAGCATTTGAGAGGACACGCAGACATGATACCCATAGTGGATTGTTTTCTATAGATTCCTCATCGTTCCTACCAGAGGATAAGGAGCCTTATTTTCTACCAATTCATTGTGAGCAAGTATTTCTTTAACTCAAACAAGAAGCAGTAGTGATCATTAATCTATTAATTCATAGCTTATTGTGAATAGATACATGTGTTTATTAATCAATAAAATTGTTATAACATACATCTAATATATGTATGTCGTTCATGTGCAGGTATTTTTCTATGAAGATATTTTGGACCCAAAATGGATATTTGTCATACATTATGATCCAAGATTAAGGCATGTATTTGACGATGCATTAGTGGATACTAAGCAAAACAATGATGGCCAACAAAATGAGAGATAGGTATTAGAGAACATCGAAGAAACTGACATCCATGATGATGTTGAAGATGGTTATGTTCAGGCAGAAGAAGACAACAATCCAGAGTTAGATGATGTTATGGAAGACAACAATATGGATGGTATAGAAAATGATGATCCAAATACATCTGGTAACACTATAGATGGTCTACAGTCAAATTTCAATGACGATGAAGATGAGGATGATGATAATATTAAATACTTGAAAGAACATATGAACATTGACAATGATACACTAAATGACATTGTAGCAGACAATAATGTTAATGACGAAGAATTCTAAATTTTCAGAATTATTTGCAATCCATGTTAAAAAAAGGATGATTCTTATGGCCTAAACTTTGAAATGCCTTAGTAATATTATTATGTTGTCTTCACCATACATTTCACTTGACAAAGAAAACATGTGATTTCATTTATTTTTACTGTATATCTCAGAATTAAAATTGTTGTTACATAATGATGCACTGAGAAAATAATATATACAAAAAAATGCAAAGAAAATGTTTGAAATTTAACATGCAACCTACTGTGTTGTGATAAAAGAAATCAAGATTAACTTGGACAAGAAAATAAATAAATAAATTGATGATTGTACTTAAAAGTGAACAGGATATGAAAAGTGTGGACAATGATGGTGCTGAAATTGAAAACCTTGATTCCGATGACATTATTGTTTTATGTCATTAGAGATAAAGACCACATAAAATTTTATATACATAGAAAATGAAGATTTGAAACTAGTAAACTGAAAATGTAAACACTGTAAAAAATTTCCTTAAACAATAATTCACATACTCACTTACAAAAAAGGGTGAAGCCTTTTTTATTCAAACTCTGTTTTCTTTAATAGACATAATAGTAAAAAAATATTTACAAGTACAAGAATATATACACTGTTTCATAGAAAATAAGGAATGTTTCATAGAATATACAAGTATAAGAATATATACAAGAATATTTACAAGTACAATATTATATACATTATTTCATAGACTTCTAGATTTTCAGAGTTATTTGCAATCTATTGGGTCTCAAAAACGTAGGTTTTTAGACCATAAGAGGGTGCCAATCTCTAAGAGGACTTTAATCCTTAATACAAACCAATTAAAGTAAATTATTTGAAAGGACTTTAACTCACACCTAACCAGAAACCAATCAAAGCATCCACACAGTAACAACAAATGTGCCTTGATAAATCTTGCAAATTTAAACAACTTGAAAAGACCACTTTGGAGACAACAAAGCAATAAATAAGCATGAAAATCGACACAACAATTGAACACTGAAAATGGATTACGAGTTATAATGTATCTGCTCCATTATATTGCTCAAAATATAAACATACATAACATGAGTTCTTTTGATGTGAATAAGTAGATGAGATGGTCTAGTATCTATTCTAATGGATTGAAATGATGATGATATGATGATCAAAATTGAACCTTGGTTTCCCTATTTGTACGGGAAGCAACAAGCTTCAAGTCCGTTCACAAAAGTTACATCGTTTCTTAACTAAAGCATAATTAACATAACATAGAAACTTAAAAAGAGTTTTTTGTTGGATGCACCACAGTCCGTTAATCATTAGCAAGTGCCTGTGACCACCTAAGATCTATTCAAGGCTAAGCACCATGCTAATGCATCCACAACAAACAAACTCTGACTACCTCCTCATACAGCTCATGCAAGGAACAATTTAACCTTTGATATGTGATCAATGTATTTCTCCTAGGCATAAGTGTTTGCATTCTATAGAGTGTCTGTCATTACATTCTCCAATCCAACAATCCTCTTGAGCTGCTTATGCATTTTCTTGAGTACCTCATCCTCATCATTGATGTCATCAAGGATGCTTGGAAAATATTCTGATATCTCATTTTTCCTAGTTTCCTGATCCTTCAAATTTGTTTCTTCAAAGAAATCTGGCATGGCCATACATAGTGGTTGGTTGAAGTCAGTCAATTCTTGTGTCAAGATATTCTAGAAGTTTTCTTGTGTATTCATGAGGCTCTGACATTCTTGGAGCAAAGCATTATTATCTCCATCTTTTTTCTTGATATGGGATTCCATTTCCTTCATCCTATCAAGTAGTCTTCCATGCTCCACAAGGGCCTTGTATGTTCCACTATGAGCATGCCAGACACCATCTGCATGTTGGCACATATCTTTGAATTTCATACAAATTATCCCTGATTCTACTTCAAAAGTAGTAGCCTTCAATTTTCTTTTTAGTTCTTCCTGTTCCTTTTGAGCCTTCTCAAATTTATGCTTCCATTGAACAGTCTCAGACATGGCCTCTTAACACTTTTCTTTCATGTTCAATTAAAGGAGAGTAAAGCCTTGGAGAAGCAGACAACCTATCTTTGTAGTTGGTTAATTCTTGTTTCAACCTGTCATTTTCCTCTATCAGCCACTGGTTATCTCTTACTAGCTTTTGGATCTGGGCTTTGGTGAATTTGGATACATTCACATTCAAGTCAGTAGTCTCCAAGGGATCTATCTCCCCTACTCTTTGCACCAGGAGATGTCCAAAAATCTGATCATGGTCAACGAGAGAAGGCTTCTTACCTGGGGGGTAAAGATCCCAAATTTGCAAAGTGGTATTATCAGGATTGTACCCTGACCCTGTATAGATCCTATCACCTGCTTCATCTGTTATTTGAAAAGTTTTATTATTTCTCTTCAAAAAGCTGTCAAACATAACGGCTAAACTAATATCCCACCCAGGAAGGAGCATAACTCCAACTTCTTGCAATAATGCTCTTCCTCTCTCAACAGTCATGTTTCTAATTTCCCTATCAACTTCATCTTGCAACTCTTTCAAGGCATAAACCTCTTTCTTAGGGTCAACGCCGTTTAACCTTTCTCTTATTAGTCTTCCTTTATACTCATATATAAAGGACTTAAATTCAGGGTTCTTCACAAAAGTATCATCTGCAACAAATTCCCGACTTGCATGATGCCTCACGTCATCTGATAGCTCATCGGAGGCTTCAAAGGTGATCACACTTCTTTCCAATGGCATCTCATATTGGGTATAACAGGAGCATTAAACTGTGATACTAATTCTTCCTCCTCAGTGTTATCTTCTTCCATGGATGGAGAACCAACTGAAAATCTCACTTCAGGAGTAGGCCGAGGTGATAAGTGATCTAGTGGTGTGATATTTTCTACTTGCCTCGTAGGACTGATGCCCCTTCCTCTTTCAAATGCCACAAGTGGCACATCTCTTATCAATTCTTATTCATGGAGGATTAACTGTTCAATTCTTTTTGTGGGATCATGTACCTTAGGGAAAGCCCCTACGTAGCCTGGGTTATTATTCACCTTCCAAGCCTCAGCCATCGTAACCCTACTGTATGCATTCATTCTCATCATGTTTTGTTTTTCTTCACAATTTCTGATGACATCTTCTAAATGGAAACTATGCTCATACCCTTTGAATTTCTGAATTTTTTTGGCATCACAAATGAAGTGTTCAAGATCAAACATTTCCCTTTTGTTTCCAACTGACAAGCCATAATAATCCAGTTTACCACTAACCAAGTCATAGCCTGAATCATAGATAATAGTGAAATAACCAAAGCATAAAGTGGAAGGCATGAAATTATGCCTCCCATAGCTCTTTAAATGCATGAAAGCTGAAAATGACAATTGCCTTATGATCACTAAATAAGCAACTCTGTCTGGCACAGTCTTAGGCAGCAAATAAGGTGCAACTTCAAATCCATAAACCCTGATAACAATAGAATCCCCAAACATGTACCAGTCCCCCCAATTGTGATTTATCCTTGCTTCATGACCCGTGTCTTTTGGTCAAAAATATTAAGACCTTTGGGGAGAGGTTGTAGTCACATTTGTGACCTAGCAACTTGTATAGTGGTTTGACAAAATATTCCTCAAAATATAGGTAGTGGGACCTCCCACACCTGTTGTCCCACATAGATGTCCACATTTGTACAGGCCTTGAATTTCCATCATTATCTAAGTCTTTTATTCTTAATTCCTCACCCCATATCCCCATCACTTGCCCTTCGTATAATATCATGTGCATGAAAAGAGAATAGTGCTTGAAATTAATGGCTTCACTGTCATTCTTGATGATATTGAGGGCATTATTGATGGCCTCTGATAAATACTCTGCATAATCATAAGTTCAGGCATTATGGCTCTGGATGTCTGTGGCTAAAACCATGGGAGCAATTGTCATGTTCTCAAGAACATCAATTCCCAGTACTTCACCAGCTGAGTAATAAGTGTATTGAAAGTATTCTTCAAACAAAGCCACAGAGAATGGGGGCTTATCTTCACTAGAGAACCTCATAGTTTGTTTACCCACACCTTTAACCCTATGTAGAGGGAATTTCCACCTCTTGTAACTTGTGTCCATGGTGCAATATTCCTCCAACAAGTCTCTAATTCGTAATTTTCTTTTCAAGGAAGTGTCTAGCTAAAAAATCATGGAAATATAATCTGGCTTTATGACCATGAACTGTGACCCATCAGGCAAATGAATTGCTCTTGTCTTCGGATTGTAGTTCTTTTCCAACACCTTGATTAACTCTACGTTCACAAAGACATTGGGTACTACAAGTTTACCCAAATTCAAATTCCACGGGTTTGACATTGGGCTATTCCAGAATTTCTTCCTATAATGATAAATAAAAAGGTCGTAACCCCTACACGGAGTCCATACATCTCCCAAATTTTTCTGTTTATCTTGTAATATCACACATGATGGGTTAAGCTGTGCTATTCTTTTGGATTTTGGCCTAGACCCAGTACACTGATCGATTGAGTCTTGATTCAATTGCCTAGCTTCAGTTTTCTGTCTTTTTGCTTTCTATTTGCTTGGGGTTTTTTCCATCTCAACCCTACTCATGCAATGATGTCATCTACTTACTGAGAAAATACTTTGAGCTGAGTCTAGACCACTTACTTGGATAAATGCTAAAAATTTCAAGCTGCCTACCGCCATCCAACTTGGTTCTCCAAATCCTTTAATTACAATTCACAGTGATTTCAACTTCTTTGAGGCCATATTTATCAAATTTCAGGACACTTCATCCAGCCTTGGTTCATAAATGGCACTCGCGCCACCTTTATGATCAAGTTCTTCATTAATAGCGGTAGTCTCATCGATATTTTCGTTAGTCACATCAATCAGACTAATCATCATTTCATAACTGTCGAAGAGACTTTTAATTAAAATGCCCGTTGTTTCTTTGATATGCTGGTATGGTGGTGTTTTTCACTTCCCTTCTACTATTTGCCACACTACCGCCTTGCTCAAGGCTTCTTGCTATGGGGTTGTGGTGTATACTGCTCTACCGCATATGTTGCTAACCTTCCCGACGGTATAGCGGTTCATGCTTTTGATCATTACTTGAAGAGTGTCGATTAGATAATCTTATTTGACTTACCGATATCTCAATGTCTCTTCGACATTAGATCTTATGTTCCTCCGATCTTGGTTTCCGGTGTCGATGAGAGAAGTTAATGTCTCTTGCCGGTATGCCACTGTCTCATCGACAATTAATTCATTATATACAAGAGTTGTGTTTCATTGAGCACTTGTAGATATACCTTCTCGATGTGACATAAGTGATTCTCTCCTCGATATGCCCGTATCTTGTTGACATTTCACTGTTTTACATCGTCAATGAGACATATAAATAAGTCTCTTCAACATAAGGGTGTCTCATCTACATTTTTGATCTGTGCTTTGTGCTAATGTCAGGGAGACTTTGGGGGGACTCTCATCAACATGGTGTTGTCTTGGCGATATGCTATGAGCAATCATAGGAGTATTTCAAAGGAGGAATACACTTTGATGTTGTGATCAAGGGTTTTATTTGGAAGCTCACGTGAGGGATTTTATTAGATTAGAGTTATTATGACAGGAATTCTATGCATATGGTGGATGTAAGAGATGAGTGAAAATGGAAGTATGCAAAAATAATTAGGATGGAATTTTGGCTACAACACAATCCATGTGTAAAAAAGGATGATTCTTATGGCCTAAACTTTGAAATGCTTTAGTAATATTATTTGTGTCAATACAAATTACCTATTGCAATATCCTTAAATTATTCAATCTTTGGTATGAATTGTTGGCAGAAAAAAATAGGATTACTTGGATGCTTCTTCCATTCATTTTGTATCAACATATGTTCATGAAGACACAAAAGTTAATAGCTCAATCAGGTAGAGATTTTGTGATTTTCAAATGAAGAGTAAGGTACATTTTTATTTCTGCTACATTACATTCATGTGCATAAACAAAATCAAAAGATTACATTACTAGATTGCACTTATGCAAATATATATAATATAGGAAAGATTGCATAATCCTTTAAAAAATGTAGTCTTTATTGGTAATGTAAATATATGTTGTTCCACACAAGTCGTGGAACTGACTATTTGAATGCATATAATCGAAAAACTATACATTTATAGATACAAAAGAGAAAAATGCACATAAAGAGAAAGGGGGCCCGTCATTGCCTCAATGACGAATCTCGATTGCTTTTTTCTGCATCATCTTTAGTCTTCCTGGTTATCTAAGCCTCCAAGTTGATGTCTTCCTTGCTGCTCCTAGGTTCCCTGCATTTGAGTGAGAACAATGTTGTTAGAGCAATGAAGGATCACCAGTCAAAATATATGCATACATCTATAAACATATAATTTTACCATCATGTGCATTCAAATAACTTGCATACCATAGATGTCTAGGAAAACAAGAAAGTTACCAAACATATCTATCATATGCTCAATTTTATCTAACATGTTTTCTCATTATGCAGGTATAGATAAAATTAGGTTGTTGTTTTATTTATCTGGTTACAAAATGTGGGGTGAAATGTGGCTCCCACAAGGGCTGAGCCCAGCCTACTGCCCTATTGTTTCATTTGAGAAGGATAATCACAAGTAAACCATCCATGAAGCATTAAAGATCAATCTCTGCAAGGATAATAGATTATGTTGGTAAGGGGTAATCTCCTTATTGATAAAGATTTATCCTTATTAATAAGAACATTCCACTATCAACATAGCCATGATTCTGACAAAACTGATCATCAAGGATTCCAAGATAGTTTTCATTAACAGTCTGGTTAAAAGTAAGCAGTCCCAAGCATCATAACAGTCACAAGAGTTGAACATGAGGGGTAGTCATGTAGATTAAAAGCTTACACAATAGTCATCACTTGCAAATACAGAGACAACATGTTTCCACATAACAAACTAAATTGAATGCATGAAAGGTACAATGATGAAGTCCATAATAGTAAATATTGCTTAAGAGGGATTGAAGGACAACATTTTGTATCAAGGAGAACAAGGTAACCTCAAACTCTGTTGTACCTGAGTATGATAGTACATGAGCTTCTAGTGTTTCTAGATGGAACCTATAGCGAAAAAGTGTAGTCTCCATCTGAAGGAACCATCTTCAAAGCTCTTCCTTGAAATGAGGGTTGAAAACATTAGAAGAAAAGAAATACCATAATTCTAAAGTAACAATTTGTATCAAGAAAAATGTTAGAAAGTACAATTAAAAAGACAAATCCTTACAATTGGACCTCAAATTGGACCAAATAGATTTATGATTTTATCTTTAGAATGTAGGAACTTTCTCTGTCGGAGCTTCATGACCTGAAATTGGATCTCAAATTGGACCAATAAAATTTATGATTTTATCTTTAGAATGTAGGAGCTTCCTATGTCGAATATTTATAAATTCCTACACACAAGTTCTGCTTCAAAGCGAAAACACCCATAAGTGTTTCACACCAACTCAAGGTACAATCCAACCTGGTTATGACATTGATAGCAGTCCAATTTTTTTTGAACCATCCATACTCGAATGTTGCATCACAATCTATTCTTCCTACACATAAAAATGCCACATATTAACCCCTTCTAAATAAAACTCAAAATACCATGAAACAATGAGCCCCCTATATTAGTAAGTAGGCAGTCTATAGGGCATAGTTTGATTTTATACAAGGATGCTCATGAAAGGAATCTTAAAGTGAAAGTGAGGGAGTTGTTTGAGATTAAAGCTGATGGTGCAATATCCAGTCTTAAAGGCAGTTAGCAAAGCAGTAGATGTGTAAGAAAATCAAATTGTACACAACAAACAATTCGTGATGTTATCCTGCATAATGCCTTAAGTTTGAAGACAAAAATCTCATTGTATCTTGATGAAAGTAGTGACCTTAATGGTCAATCACTGGCAACCGCGATTTTAAAACATGTTATTGTGCTTATAGAGGCAACATTATAAGCAAGGTGGTGAGTGGTGGTTTGGAACAATGGAAGGTATGAAGGACTTGCTTTACATGCATACTATGCAGTCTAGCTTAAGACAACGTTCTTAGAAGAGATTGAAGGTGGATTATGGAACTCAAGGGTTACCATGATAAATATTAAAGCAAAGACCGAGATCTATTTAAAAGCCACTATCATGAAGATATTAAAGATGTCAAATGCAAAACCCTAGCAGTTGGAGTAATGAACACAGTGTGAAAGAGGACAGTGTGCTAGGGCAGATTTAAGAGCTCTCCATGTTATCTAATCACAAGAAAATACATCATTTATTTATTTTTTAAAATTAAAAGAAGTCATTCTAAACCCTATATAGGATACCTTGATACTTCAAAGGCATCTGAAGGAATTTGATATTATGCAAACATATGTCAATTAAATACCTGGATTACAAATAGTAGCGCGAACATTGTAACCCTTGTTGATCAGAGCAAGAATGAGATAAACAACAATGAATCTTATGCCTCCTATCACACACATCTCCTTACCATTCTCTATCATTCTTTACTGAAACACTTCTCCATTTTGGCGGGCTACGCCTAAAAATAAGGTGTCAACAAAGGTTTTATTGTATGTTTATTAAAATTAAAACTCCATTCTGGCGGGCTATGCTTGGAAATAAGATTTCGACAATTTTTTTAGAGTATGTTTATTAGAGTTTTAGAATATTTTGGGGGGCTATATTCTTGATTCCTTAAATGTTTTATTCAAATGGATTGTGACTGTCGTGATTTGCTGCATTTAGTGTTGTATATTGTAATGATGCTACGATTACCATACTACCGTTGTCTCTTATTATACCCGTTGCGGTATGGCGGTGTTTTTCCCTTTCCTTCTATTGTTTACCACACTACTGTCTGCTCAAGGCTTCTTGTTGCGGGGTTGCGGTGTATACCACTTTATCGCATATGATGCTCACCTTCTCGATGGTATAGCGGTGTATGCTTTTGATCATTACTTGAAGAGTGTCAATGAGACAATCTTATTTGTCTTACCGATATCTCAATGTCTCATCAACATTACTTCGTTATATCCAAGAGTTGTGTTTCGCCGAGCACTTGTAGATATACCTTGTTGATGTGACGTAAGTGATTCTCTCCTCGATATGTCCATATCTTGTTGACATTTCACTATTTTACATCGTCGATGAGACACACAAATAAGTCTCTTCGACATAGGGGTGTCTAATCTAGCGCTAAACCCAAAGCTAAACTCGAAGCTAAAATCGGAGCTACACACGACGCTTAACTTGGAGCTAATTTAGGAGCTAAATACGACGTTAATTTTGATGCTAATTAACGCTGAAATTAATGCTGACTTGTATTGATCGACGCAATGAACGCCAAAAATTGCACCATCTTGATAAATAGCGTCGACATTTTCAAAATTTTGCCAAAAAATACATTAAAACGGTGGGTGGAAGCAAAAAATGGAGCAAATCACATGGATTTGTTGTAGTGATTTGAGTTCACTTTGTGGATATAGTCACTTGAGCAAGGGCCACTCAAGGTAACTGTTCCCCACTTCTTCTTTTTGTACATGTATTTCTATTGTAGTAGTTAGCTTCATAATTATGTTTGTCTTAATCAGATTCTTCCTTTTGGTTAATGTGAATAAGATATTGTCTTGTATTCATGTTTTAATTGTTTCATGCATTGTTCTCCAAAGTTAGTCAATTTAGTTAAGTTAGAAAGTCTTGGTTAATTACAAGATTCATTTCTTGACAGTGAACTAGTCACGGTATTTAGTTATAAGTACCCGTAGCAATAGATTCTACATTATCTCTTTTCATTGTTATGTGAGATTTATGATTTCTAGTATGTGTAAATACCTATGCTTGGATGCTATAGGTAGTGAAGAGTCTCTGAAAGCACATGCAGTGCCAACATCATCGAAAGCTTACATTAGCCACGGTTGATAAATTAAATGAAGGTCTTTTAAGGGTTTAGAGGACTATTTAGTAGGGCCCCCTTTGAATTGTGTGTTTGACACCAAGTTTCTTGAGCATTAGTAGGCCTCTACATTTTTGGAATCATTGTTGAGGACATGGTGCTACTTCAAATATTCATTTATGTTATTTCAGGTTTCAATAGATTAGTATTTTGTTCCTAGCATTAGAAAAATTAGGTTTTACTCCATCAATACTAAAACATTTCACTAACATTGTGCAAGATTCATTGCTATAAAAATTCACATCCAATGTATGTGGAGGCAATGAGATGCCTTGGGAAGATATCTCCCCTCATCACACAAAGCTACAACAGATATTGGTGATTCCAGAAATCAGAGCAAGGGTTCCTAAAGAAGAAATTTACCTCTCACCAACATCCATTGCAAATACAGAGGAGACCTTATAAACCATAGTTGATGCAATGGTTGATGACCCACCAGAACATGTCACTTTTGAGTTCCCAATCACCAACTAAGAGAGAGCAACTATTTTGAAGAATATATCTCCTTCAGTGTTGCCTGTCTTCTATGGTTTGGTAACTGAGGATCCAAATACCTTATTGTTTGAGTTTGACGTCCTGTGTAGGAGTTATGACTACACAATTGATCCACATAGACTCAATCTATTTCCATCAACCTCAAAGGATGCTTCCTGAAGATGGTTTATGGGTTTGTGAATAAATGTTGTTCCAAATTGGGATACTATGAAGACTAAGTTCTTGGAAAAATACCAAGACTATTGTAGAGGGGTTGACATAAGAAGGGATGGCATTTTCAAAATGTCCCAAAAAGAAGATGAACCATTGGAGGACTATGTAGAAAGATTCCAATTCTGCTTGAAAAAGAATCCACACAATATACTTTCAGAAGAATCCCTAAAGTTGGTGTTTCTAAGAGTCAATGATAACTGCATGGATGCCCTTAATCTTATTGGATCAGGAGACGTATCACAACTACCTTTTGAATAAATCTCTAAAGTTTTTAGAAACTATTTAAGAACCTTTACCAAGAGGACAAGGGGGGAAAGAACATCTTCCATCAGCAATACATCTAATGGAGTCTTAAGAGTGGAATTGAGTAACTTGTTGTCCAACATGAAAGAAGATATCATAATCTATTTGGCTACTCAATTGGACACTCTACATGTGAAGAAAAAGCAACAAGAGGCAAAGGAAATCCTCACTGAATACTACCCTAACTATAGACAAAGAGAAGCTAATTATAAGTGCAAAAGCGTAGCAAGTATCACAAAGGATAGAATAGGGAAAACAAACTTTCAAGAACTAGAGGGTGAAGATGGACAATTGTTCTACATTGCACAAAGGAGGTCGTGGCAACCAAGACAAGGCATACCTCAAGATCCTTTGAATTTTAATACACAATTTCTAGTTAGCAATCAACACTTTTCTAGTTGGAACCCTCAGTCTTGAGAAAACACACAAAACCAATGGAAAAATCCCCAAATTAGAACCAACAACAAAAACCCATGTGGCCACAACAAAATTTTCAAAGATCTAACTACAACCCCCAATGACCACAACATAATCAATGGAAAAAGGACTAGCAATGGAAAAACTAGAATGCCAATTACCAACAACCCTTATAGCCACAACAACTAGCAATCATGCCCAATCCAACAAACCCATCATCTCAGCCACCAAGGGAATCTCAATTGCCAACGCAAACTGCCCCTAACTAAATAACAAGCATGTTCAACAGGTCTACACAAACAAGGCTATTCAATACCCAACTTATGGGGTAGAGGTGAGTGATGTCCACCTTAGGTTAGGAAAAATACTGGTTGTGCCTTCATCCCCTCAAATCATTGAGTTGGAAGATGAAGAACCCTTATCGAAATCCTTGGACAATCCACCTATGGAACCTAAGTCAAATAAGGTGAGCCAGACCACTTCAAGTCCACAACCTCCATTCCCTGAATGTTTAGCTATTCAAAAACATCAAAACCAAGTTGAAACCGACCTATCAAGGTAGCTTCAGGATGTGTGTATAAATATACCTCCCATACAAGCCATCAAGGACATTCCTATTTACACAAAAATAGTGAGAGACCTTTGTCTTAAAAGACCAGGGAGAAAAATGAAGGATCCTTAGACTGTACATGTCTTAAGGAATCTTGTTGATATCATGTTAGGGAATATCACTATCCCTAAATATATAGACCCTGGGAGCCCAATTGTGGACATTAAGATAAATGGTACCCTCATCAAAAACACCTCGATCAACTTGGAGGTAGCCATCAATGTGATGACTAAGGAAATAATGCAACTTTTGCAATTAGTAAACCTTAGACATACACCCACTATTTTACAATTGGAAAATAGGTTAATGGTGAAACTTAAAGGCATCATTGAGGACTTGGTCATAGCTTTGGATTCATTGGGGTAGCTTGCAAATTTTATAGTACAATAGTCAAAAGCTAAGCTTGTTGGTTATCCCCTTATTCTAGGAAGACCATGGTTAACAACAACTGACACATTTATAGGTTGTAGGTCTGGAAAAATGATAATCTCAAATGGATATGTGACCAAGAAGTTGGTCCTTTATCCACCAGCCCAACCTCATACAGATTTAGAGCAAACCATATGGACTACCCTAGATGAAGAAGACTGGTACTCTTTGCAAACTCTCATGACCATTAAAATATCCCTTTATTGAACAAACAAGATGAGGATTATTTAATTGCACACATTATACAAAATAACTATGATAGGAAGCCACAACAATAGGACTGTTTGTCATGTCTTCAGGACCTTGGCAAAATATTATACCTGTCAATTCATCAGAATAAGTATCTCAACTTTTCCATTCTTTACTGCCGCAATAATGTGTCCCAGATATTGTTGGATTTGAAATTTCATTTATACAATCAACATCCAATACCTTATAAATTATGCTAGGTAGAATGTTGAATGTTAACAGTGATTTAACTATTGAGCAATAGACTTCCCTAACCACTGTGCTGCAGGAACACGTAGCAGCCTTTGCATGGGACTACTGTGACATGAATGAAATTGATCCAGACTTGTCCGTGCACATGATCTATATAAATGATGGTTTTAAACGAATTAGACAACCCTAGAGGAGGATGAACCCTGCATTAAGAGATATAGTTAAAACCGAGTTAGAAAAATTACTCGATGTAGGCTTCATTTACCCTATTTTTGATAGTCAATGGGCGTCACCTCTAGTTATTGTCCCCAAGAAAGGAGGGAAATGGAGAGTATGTGTGGATTATAGAGAATTAAACACCGCCACTAGAAAAGACCATTTCCCACTACCTTTCATTGATCAAGTGCTTGACTCCCTAGCAGGCAAAAAGTACTCCTTTCTAGATGGATTCAGTGGCTATAACCATATTCGAATAGCTCCATAGGACCAGGATAAAATCACATTTACATGCCCTTGGGACACATATGCCTATTTTGTTCTTCTCTTTGGACTATGTAATGCTCCAGCCACTTTCCAAAGGGTTGTGTTAAGAATTTTCTCATATTTTGCACATGACTCCATGGAAATCTACATGGATGATTTCACAACCTATGGAAAAACCTATGATGAAGCAATCAAGAATTTAGAGAGAGTTTTAAAGGGGTGTTAAGACCACAACCTATCCCTAAGTCATGATAAATTTTTCATGATGATGACCCAAGGGATTGTTCTAGGACATTTTGTATCAAGCGAAGGGATTCAAGTGGATCCCAATAAAATTGAAATAATCTCCACACTCCCTATGCCACAAAAATAAAGAGATGTCAAGAGTTTTCTAAGACATGCATGCTACTATAGAAGATTCATTCGTGACTTTAACAAAATTGCAGCAACCTTATTTGTTCTACTTGCAAAGGATATAGAATTTAAATGGACCATAGAATTCCAACACTCTTTTGAGGCACTTAAGACAACACTAACAAAAGCACCTGTCTTGAGAGGACCAAATTGGACTTTTCCTTTCCACATACACACAAATGCTTCTAACTTTGCCATAGAAGCAGTACTTGGATAGAAGGAAGGTAATAAGGAGTATTCCATATACTGCATTAGCAATAATTTACAAGAGGTAGAACTCAACTATACAGTCTTAGAAAAAGAGATGTTGGCAGTTGTCTATGCAATTAACAAGTTTAGACACTATATGATAAGGTATCCAAACTTCTTCATTCACACTAATCATATTGCAATAAGGTATTTAATGAATAAACTTGTGGTTGGTGGAAGATTTGTTAGATGGCTACATTATTGTTGCAAGAATTTGATATCACCATTGTGGACAAACCTGATAAGGAAAATGAGGTGGTAGATTTTTTTATCTAGATTACCCACTCAATTAGCAGAAGGTGTTGTTGATGATTCTTTTCTAGATGAACATCTATTTTATCTAACATTGCAAACACCTTGGTTTGTTGATATTGCAAATTACCTAGTAGCGGAGCAAACACCACCTCATTTCTCCCCTAGTGAAAAGAGGTAGTTGGTGCATAAAAGTTTTCCATACTCTTGGGTAGTTGGTTATTTGTTGTATACAGGTCTAAAACATATTATGAGGAGATGTATAAGAGAGGAGGTCTATGAAATCCTCAAAGCTTGCCATGATGAACCTTGTGGGGGATATTTCACAACAAAGAGGATTGCACTTAAGATTCTCACCATTGACTATTACTGGCCAACTCTTCATAAGGATTTAGTGGAATATACAAGGAGCTATGACATATGTTAGAGGATGGGTAGTCCAACTAAGACAAATGAGATGCATTTGCAACCACAATTGACACTAGCACCATTTGATAAATGAAGGCTAGATTTCATTGGCTCAATATCACTAACATCCAATAACAAAGAGTATATCCTAGTTTGCATAGATTATCTGACCAAGTGGGTTGAAGTCAAAGCATTGCAATTTTCTAGAAATGGTAATGTAGCCAAATTCAAATATGAAGACATATTTACAAGGCATGGTGTGCCAAGAGAAATTGTGACAGATCAAGGTCCATAATTCACATAAGAGTTGATTACTAAATTGGTTTAGGAGTATGAAATAATGCATAAGAAGTCAACACCCTATCACCCCCAAGCCAATGGGCAGGTGGAAGTAACCAACAGGGAAATTGAAAACATCCCGATCAAAATAGTGTAGATTCACATAAAAGATTGGGCAACTACATTACCTGAGGTAGTATGGACCTATAGGACAACATGGAAGACAACAACATGCTTTACACCCCATGAGTTGGTGTATGGTAAAACAACAGTTCTACCCATTGAATTTGAATACAAGACACTTGGGACAACAGTTGAACTAGATATGGTTTTGACAACAACACAAAAAGAAATACTACACAATCTGAATGAACTAGATGAGATTAGAATGGAGGCCATCCATCACACAAAGATTATTTAAAAATAGAGATTAAAATGGCATGATCAGTATATCAAGACAAAAGAGTTTACTGTAGGTGACTGGGCTTTATTATATGACTCAAGGTATAAAGATTATAAAGGGAAGCTACAAACAAGGTGGTTAGGACCATATGAAATCGAGCAAGTTTTCCCAAATGGAGTAGTCAAGTTGCAAACTATAGATGCTATTAGATTTTCACTATTGGTCAATGGTCATAGACTAAAAATTTACAAGAAGCCAACAAAGAAAGATGATTTTATCATTGCTCTAATGCAACAATATGGATAACATAATGCTTCAAATAAAGACATTGAATAGGCTAGTGATCATGACAATGACATTAATTCTGATGAAGACATCCTAATAGACAACAAGGATACAAAGGTACATGATACAAATTCTCCAATGCTTCATTAGATGAGCTACACAACTCATCTACTAGGGTCAACCAAGTATAATTTTCTAACACCCAAATATGCACATGTTGCACATGTGATTTAGTCAATAATTCTTTTTAATTACACTCCACGATGCAGTAGGGACTTGAAATTTTATGAATAAAAGCTGACACAACTTAGAAAGGGGCCTTTTGTAGAAGGTACCTGTAGCACGCACTAGTCAACAAATTCAAAAAAAATCACCAAATTAATTGCATGCCATCCACATACATTACATTTCTCTGTTTATGCAGCTAGATGTTTGCCATATCATTTCATTCATCCTATCACACGACACATTCCTAGATTTCCATGCACTCAGGAAAATGTTTCATATCCATCTACTGTATATTCCACAAACTTCATTACATCGTGCCACCCTACCATTTCATCCATCACCCATTGCAATTAAATAAATGTCAAATCCTAATTATGTTGCAGACACTCCTAATCAGCTTCACACGAGATGAGTTCAGTTCACTTCACGTTGATAGGTACACATTCTAATTTACCATAATTAACATAGCTTGTAATTGTTTTTCAATTTATTCAAATTTAATTTTGCATGCTTCATACTCATTATCTTATTTCCATCCTATGCAATTAAACCTTTAGACTAGTATGATAAAATTAAGCGAGGTCACTTAATGACTTTAGTTGGGGGGAGAGTACATCTTGCAAAGGTTTTCATTTCCATTTTTGCCACCATAAACACCAAATACCTTTATGCCTTTCTACAAAGATTTTGTCATCATCCCAATTCTGAGCATTAACCTAAGCCAATTTAAGTTATAATAGACACATTATAAGCAGTTGGTAGTTGAAAGTTGAATTTCAAGAATTCAAGTATAACAGACAAGAAGGATTGGTGAGGTCTAGGAAGGATTGTTGAGGTTAAAATTATGAGCTGAATTTGCAAAATTTGAGCCAAAAAGAGTAATTTACCATCATGGGAGGAGATATTTTTCACATATAACCTTCAACACACAAGCAAATACTAGAAGATAGGTTAGTCTTGCCTATTTTCATAAATGCAAGATGGTTGGACTATTTCCTAAGGTTGACAGAGTATAATGAAGCTATGACAGAACAATTTGCAAAGACACTAGAGAATGATGAATGCACTGTTTGAGGGCTAAAGGTAGATGCATTTGAGGCTGCAATTACAGAGGTATCCGGTCTGCCAAGAGAAGGAGCTGAATTTCCTATCAGGGTAAATGCAGTAGCTACTAACGAAGAATTCAAAGAGCCTAGAGAGAATTTTGAGTTCCCAAGGTACCGGAAGATTATCACTATCATGGGTATGGGATTCTTGCGCCTCTTATATTTTATACTATGCATTTCAAACTTTTGAATCACCTCCATCATGATGTAATGGTTAATGTTCCAAATTTTCTTTATAACCTATTGAAGAGAATGGGGTCTAAATACAAACAAAAAAGAAACACTACAACCCTGTCACACTATTGTTTAGTTACCCTACTTGTGAAAAGAAGTCTAAGGGTTCAATACTCACATATCTCTTGGGAGATTTTTAATTTGTAATCATATTAGCAATATACTTGAAGAACTAGCTTTTTTAGATAATTTGGAGTCACCTGTTGCATCATTGAGGGAAATGCCCTTTGGTTCACATGTTGCTTCACCTACCCATAGTAGGGGAGAACTAGAGGAGTAGAGTCTACGAAGGTCACCACCCATAATCTCTGAGGAGCCTGTAGTAGGGAATTTCTAAGAAACCCCAACTTCTTCTAAGACACCAAAAAAAAGAAAGAGGAAAGCTTTCCCTACTCCCAAGAAAGTGCAGAAGAAGAAGGCCACCCAACCAAGGCATTCACATTGCCTAAAAATGAAGGGTGTCATGAGGGGTAGTGTCAAGAAACCAAAGGAAAAGATTATTGACAGTGGAAGATTCGAACTTGCAAGAAAATGTTTCTGAGGATGTACATGCACTTGTTAAGAGAAAATGGTATATTTCAACCATCTCTAAATTTGACTCAGAGGATATTTTTGTTGCTAATAAAACCAAAAGAAGAACCCCACAAAGCCCTAATAGTGAGGGTTGTGCATATACTGGGGTTGATGATAACCAAACTTTTGAAGAAGATGAAAATTTGTTCATAGAAGAAAGAAATGTAAAGGAGTTATAGGAAGCATTAGAGAGAATTAAATAGTTAGAGGAACTGGTGAAAACATATGAACAAAGAGACAAGGAAAGGGACTTAAAGATTAAAGAATTGGAGGAGAAACTTCATAGCTATGGGTATGGGTCTAAATTGGACTTGCTTGCGCAAATTTCCATAGTAAAGGTAGGGAACACTTAAATCACAACTACAAACCAAGGAACCCCTGTTACAAAGACTCCAAATTATCATACCACTGTGTCTCTAGGCTACCAATTGTGGAAGGTAACTCAAGAATTCTCCCAACAAAAAGAAAAATGGGAGAAGGAAAAGGAAAGAATGGTTTTAGAGAGTACTGGAGAATAAAGAAACTGAATTGAAAAAGCTAGCAATTAAGGTTGAGGAAATAGCAGATAAGGTTGCTCAAATTGTTAAGTGCAGACCTCCTGCTAGAGTATATACTTTGTTTTACAGGAAAAATTTCTAAGCTTTCAATTTAGTCAGTTGATTAGTAACTTGCCAGTTGCAATAAGTAGAAAATTTGACTTTCTAAATATTTTTGCTGATGCCACACTCGAAGTACAAGATCAATTATGTGAATTCTATTTACATAATTATGCTATGCCAGATGATATAGAGTTGAAACCATTATTATTTGTGGGTGATTTACAAATTAGGGCACTGGTTTCATACTTCATAAATGAAATGTAGAGGGGTGAGATTATGTGGGACTATGTAGAGAGGGATAAATCAATTTCTCTTCAAATAAAAAAGGAATCTAAAAACCCCCATAAGATAATAGATGAATGGGCACAAATTTTTAAGTATAAAGGTGTAGGTAGAAAGAATATGAATTTGAGACTAAATGATTATGAAATAATGCAAAGGCTATGTTCAATAGGACTTCTTCATCATTCTTATCGGCTTATATAGGAAAGATGGGATAGTTTAACCCCTGAGTTGCAAAAGAAAGAGCCCCACTTTATATATAAATTTATGGATATGCTTGAAAAAACTTGAAGGTATATGGACATTGCAAAAGATGGAGCACTTGAATGGGTACCTCTGACTTTCTCTCCATCAATGCTTCTCTACTCAGTACCACATTGGACAGGGGAAAGAAATGAAGAATGTGAAGAAGCTAAGGATGTTAGGTGGCAAAGACTTTTATGCTATAGAGTTTTTTATTTGAGACAACAAAAAGGAGCGGATGTCATCACAAACCTCAGGGAGATAATCTTACAAGACAACCTCTTGTCTTCAAACTACTTTGCTTGAGGACAAGCAAATGATCAGTTGGGGGGAATGATGAGTCCTAGTATTAGTTTTTTTTTGTTATTTCAATACATGTTTTCAGACATCTCCAAACACTTATTTCCTATATATTCTTGAAACTTTACTATCTTTTATGATCACTATGTAAACTTGGACTTGGTTTAAATTCTATGGAAATATGATTACGATATGATAGTTATTGCATAGTTAATATGTGGATATGTATGAAATACAATGAATATATGTGTTTAAGTTATGGTTATTAGTATTGTGTAGATGTTGTGTGAACTAACTCTTCGCAGCTAAGGAGTCAGAGCTAGTAGAGTGTAGCTCGTAACAACTGGAAGTTGCAACCGACATCCAAAGGGAGTTTCAACAATGATGCAAGGGAAGTTAGAAGAACACAAGAAATACACAATTGGAGGTGTCTACTTGTCAGGATTGTTGTGAATCATCACATTATTTAATAAAACTATTGAAGGATAATAATTATGCTACAATTGAGAATCTAATGTGACTATTTCTACAATGCACATTTTAGTCTAAAAAACCTATTATAACAGAGTTATAGTCCTATTTCAATTCTTCTTCTTTTTTAGTTGTGCTTTGATTAATTAGATTTTATCACTCTCTATTTTGTAAAGAGTGATGATTTATGATTATATTTCTGTTTTTAGTCCTTGTTCTAATAAAACTCCCTTACACCTATGTGAATGGTTCAATGGTTGAGTTAATTAGTTAGTTGGAATAGAGAATATAGCATATAGATTTGTTCAGTTAGTTTTTGTTTTTTACAAGATAATATTTTGTTTCTCAATCACGATCTTATGAATAAGATATTCTAGAAGAATCTCTTTGGATTGCGATATCTTGAGTTGTGTAATGGGATCTTTTCAGTTACTGTTATGTTAATTTAGTTTGAGGAGCTAGATTTGAGTTCACTTTGTGGAGACAATCACTTGAGCAAGGGCCACTCAAGGTAACTGTTCCCCACTTTATTTCCTGTACATTTATTTTTGTTGCAGTAGTTAACTTCATAATTATGTTTGTCTTAATTGGATTCTTCATGCGGTGAATGTGAATAAGATCTTGTCCTGTATTCATGCTTTACTTGTTTCATGCATTGTTCTCTAGAGTTAGTCAATTTAGTTAAGTTAGCAAGTGTTGGTTAATAATAGAATTCATTTCTTGACAGTGAGCTAGTCATAGTCTTTAGTTGTAAGTACCTGTAGTAATAGCTTCAACATTACCTCTTTTCACTGTTATGCAATTTATGATTTCTAGTATGTGTAAACACTTATGCTAGGATGATATAAGTAGTGAAGAGTCTCTAAAAGCACATATAGTGCCAACATCATCAAAATCTTACGTTAGCCTTGGTTGATAAATTAAATGAAGGTCTTTCAAGGGTTTAGAGGACTGTTCAGTAGAACCACCTTTGAATTGTGTGTTTGATACCAAGTTTCTTGAACATTAGTAGGCCTCTATAAGAGGTAGGTAGAGAGAGGGAGAGAGGAGATATTTAGATAAGTAGAGAGGGAAGGAGAGGTAGAGAGAGATGAGAGATAGAGGGAAATAGAGAGGGAATGAGGGAGGGAGGGAGAGAAAGGTGAGATAGAGAGGTAGAGAGAGAGAGTGGTAGGGTGTGATGGATGGAGAGGTAGGTAGAGAGAGGGATTGAGAGATAAAGAGTATATAAGGAAGAAGAGAGGGAGAGAGAAGTATGGAGGGAGAGAGATGGAGGTGAGATATAGAGAAATACAGAGAGCAGGGAGTGATGGAGGGAGAGGTAGGTAGAGAGAGGGAGAGGGGAGATAGAGAGAATTAGAGAGAGAGATGTCTAGAGTGTAAGGGATAAACAATGAGTGAGATAGAGAGAGAGAAATGATGCAAATTATTGATTATAGAAATTTGACCTTTTGATTATTGAAATTTTATATGCTGATTATTGAAATTTGATTGTTTAAAAATTTATAAGATCTTTCAAAAGCTAGAATTTGCATTATAGCTCTTAGATATTTGAAGCCACTCTCAAATATCTTGAAACTATATACATGAAATATAACTTAAAGTATAAGAAAGTAAATGTCCATATGTAAATACCATCTTATACTTTCTTTGAAAGATAACAAGAAGAAAGAGAAAAAAGGAGAAGAAAAACATTTCAATGTAGATCAAAATGCGAGTGCGTTATAACACGCTCGTGTTTTGTAAATACATTCAAATAACACGAGTGCATTATAACATGTTCGCATTTTGTCTTGCTTTGGGAACCCCCAAGCTTTTGGCTTGGATTTGCTTTGGATTTTCAATCCAAAGGCTTGAGTGGCTTCCCAACGTCCAAAGATGTGTTTTTGCATATTCTCCAAAATTTCACATAATCTCATTTGTGCTAACCGTCAACTTTGCATGCGTTTCAAGGTTGAGTTGATCGAACGCTTGGGTAATGTTAGACTCTCTCTTAACTATTTAACAATGCAATTTTTTTCATATTTTGACTATGTTAAAGCTTTCATCTTTAATTTATTTTGTTTGTGTGTTCGTTTTTTTATCAAAAACCAATGCTTGGTATTTTTTACTTTAATTTTTAATTTTCATTGAAATTTTAAATAAATTACATTTTTATAAACTAGACTTCATTTTACACATTAAAAAAATAATTTTCGATTAGTTTTCAAAAATTATAGGGGTAGCACGACCAAATTTATGTTTTTCAAGATGTGTCCACTTTGAAAATTAGTTAAAAATCATATATTCATTAAAAAATTATCAAAAAAATTGAGAATAAACTACATGCGATTAGCTAATTTCTCACAGAAGCGATTTTAAAATACCAAAAAAAGGCCTTTTGAGGGAGCCACAATAGACGCTATACATTATATTTTTTTTTTTGACAAAAACAACACCAATTTCTGTGGCTCCCTTTTTTGAACCCCTTAATCTCTACTATTTTTTTTTTAAATAGTAGGTTAGAAAGTAGACTCAGAGCACTACAACCCTTGGTTTTGTTCATCTAATTTTTTTGAGTGTAACTATCTTCAATTTCTCATCCAAAGTCATTATTTCCTATTTAAAAAAAAAAGTGACCACTTAAGACCCTTTTTTGACCCCTCATTTTTGTCTTTGTGCACTTACCCATTTATTATATTTATTTTACTTTAAAACTATTTATTGACATCTTTTTAAAAATTATATAAGTTAAATTATTAAAAAACTAAAAAATAATTATCATTGCATTTTATGTTTTGACTTCTTATAACACATTAAACAATTATAATTATAAAAACTATGTTTGTTTTGCCCACCCTTTTGCTAAAATTCATAATTATTAATATTAATGTGCCATGATTATGAATATATTAACATTTAGAAAATATATTTGTATTTTATAAGTGTTGTATTTTTTAATTTTTTATTATTTTTATTAAATTCAAATAAATTCAATATCAAATAAGATATTTACAATACATGTTCAATCATAAAATAGAAAATTATAATAAATTTGAAACAAAATGCAAAGGCACATACAAACTTAAGAGATAAAAAATAAGAAGACTATTCAAATCAAAAAACAATAACTAAAAGATAACACTAATTATCAAATACATCATGATTAAATTATTTGAATAATAAAAACATATTATTATATTAAAAAGTGTTTTATATTCAATCTAAAACACATTTGTCATGTCATAATTAGACAAATAAAAGCTATTTAAAATCCACATATATTTTAAAAAACTAAACTTATAATACAACTCTTCAATAAATAACATAACTCTTAAATAAATATAAAATAACTCTTAAATAAACAAAACTAATATATTAATCTTTATTATTTTTTAATAAAAACATTAAAACATATAAACATCTATTTCATTTAAATTACACATTAATATTTAATAAAATCCAAAAAAATAAAAATAAAAAATCTTTCACCATCTTTTACATAATTATATAAAAAAAAAAAACTCCTTAAAAGAGATATATAAAATATCTAGCTATATTGTTTGTGCAAGGCATTTGGCATGCCACATGTCACCCTAACGTGATATATTGTGGATTTTTCCTTTTCTGACGGGAAAAAGTAAGGCAAAGACATTTGAAAGCAAACGAACAACACAGGCAAGGTTTGAGGCGAGCTGAAGGAGAGTGCGAACTGAAAACAAAAAATTGCCTTCCGAGGAATCGATCGAAGGTCTTGGAGGAAATCTTCTTATTTTGAAGGTATTTACATCAATTCTTTGTTTTTTCAGCACAAGAAACTAAAGTCTGTTCGCTGCAATTTCATTAAGCACAGAAATACGGCGAAATTTATTTAAATGCAAGATATTTACGTTGTCCCTTGCCTTGAATTATTATTTTTACGTGCAGAGCTATTCCTTTGATTCCTTAGATAAAAGGGTTTTTAAAGAAATATCAGGCGATTTCTGATTTATAATTTTAAGTAAAACGAGGTTTCGATTTTATAGAGAATATAACGAGGGCGGCCATACAAAAGAGTTGGGATGCAATGATAGAGACTTGAAGAGATCTAAGTCCCACGGAACACTTTTATTATACGATTACTTCTCTTAAGAGATTTACAATACAACTCTTCTTGAAGAAAATTGAGCTGTGGCCTTCTGTTTTGGTCATTATGATCATTTGCCACTACATCGCCAGCCTTGTGGAGCCCATTGTCTTTGAGTTCAAGAATGTCATAGCTCTAAAACGCCTTACATACCTTGGTCCGTGGTGTCCGTGTATTGAAATTTGGTCACAGAAGTTCTAATTAAGTAAATCTGTTAGGCAACACAAGGTTCTAAGAGAGCTACTGGAGGAGAGAAAATTAAGATCTCCATTTTGTAGGTCCTTTTTAACTTTTTAGTTTTGGGTTTTGGGTTTTGAGAAGACTTGCAATGCCATCTGCTGCACTTTTCCTTATAATATCCATGTGTTCCCTCGTGAAACGTAACCAAATTGGGGCCACTGGAGTTATTACACGATTTAGTCTCACTTAACTGACAAAAGGCTGTTTTACAATAAAATTATACCTGTGATCAAAAGCTCGTCTTGCAAGTCAAATTTTTGTATTCAATATCTATCAACATTTTGTATTTCTGTTGAATTACGTGCAGTGTCCTTGGGACACGTCCCCTGTCCTCTGTGGCTGTCCCAAATGCTTAGGGGATGTAGATGGGACATTCCCCGCGTCCCCCTCTTTTTCCCTGAATTTTTTCTAATCTCCTGGGACATTGTGGTATCCTCTGGATGTTTCCTGTTATAGCGGGGGTACATGAGTGATGACCAGACGTCCCCCCAGACATCAAGGCACATCTCCATTCTGTTGGGTTCCTTGCGGGCATACTGAGGACATCGTGATGCCCCCTTGTCAACCATGATTAAAAACCATGTTTGTAAAATTAGTTAAAAACCAAAAGTGAGACATTTTGAGTATTTATTTTCATGACCATTGATAACATGACAATCAGGTAGTCATATTTACATTTTCAAATTTATATTTCAGTGTTTAAGTCAATTTTGGATTTCAATTTTCAATGGTTGATGTTCAATGTTGACTGCACAATGTCATATATTAAATTGTAATTCGAATTTCAGATCTTTTAATGATTATGAACATGAGATTTTCACTGTCCATGAGATAGAGTAACAAAGTTTCTGGAAAAAACTGTATAATTTTCATGAGATTTTTACCATCTCAGAAATGCATGAAGCTTGGAGAAACATAGCTTATATGTCCCTATTTATTTGGAGTTCATCTGATTGTGTATGAGGCTGGTACCAGGTGAATGCAAATCAAGATAAACGCCGTTCTTTAGAATATTTGGATGAATGGCTTGTAACATTTTCACTGTAAGCACCATCTTGAAAATTATTGTCAAAAACTTACCCATACCATTCCTATAGCTTGAATTATAGAGATTCAACTTCTGTGCTATCCAACGTAAATGATTCCCTAGATGTGGCCCTCATTTTCTTACTAATTTGTGAAATCTTGAAGATAAAATCAGGTGCTTTCAGATTAGAATGGATAGTGTATTGTTGTAAAGTCGAAACTTTAGAGCAACTCAACAGGCTAATAGTCTGAAACTGATATATTAGAATAATATGAAAACCTATCCAACATCTAATGTTCCATTATCAAGAATCAATGGAGTTGCTTTGCTCTAATCCATTTCCTTAACTCTTGTCAAAGTATGCATATTGGCCATCCTAGAATTTTAGGCCATTGAGTTTGTCTAAGATAAACTGGGAAAAACCCTTGGCTACATTAGTCAAAAAATGAAGTCACCATCTTTTCCCTTGGGGATATTGTGTGATTTAAAAGTTTCCTCCTAGAACCAATGGCTAACCTCAACAGAATGTTTCAATTTGGTTGTATCATTTGAGCAACATGTTCTTCTTGGAAGAATGGGGGGAACATATGCAGAGGATTCTCAAAAGTGGCTGAATTCAAAAGATTAAACTGACCTGTACTCCAAGCTTCAGGAAGACATAACTTTGCCCATTCCATTAGGGTATATATATATACTGCAGGAATCGGGTAGCCACCCCTATAAACTGCAGTGCACCTAGTAAACTTTTTTCACGTGACTAGTGATGCTGGTGCGACGCTCTCCAGTACCACAGGAGATTGGACCTCGTGACCTCTTGCTTGCAACAGGATGCTTTAGCCAATTGAATTAGACTCTCCACCCTTTCCATTAGGGTATATTGTTCAGTTAGAAAGAAATGATTTATTTCACTCCCTGGTTTAACATCCTATACTTTTGTTAGCTTGATTTTATTTTTTCCAAATAATTTAAGTCTCTAATCCGACATTTTCAGTCTAAATCTTCCCATAGGGATAGAATACTATCTGATGCATTGTTCACCATCTGCCAATTTTGATTACTTTTCAATAAAAATCTACAAATTTCTCTGTGTTGGCTAAGCCCAATCATTCAATAGTTCTCAAAGAACAAGTGAAGTCCCAACTTTCAATCCAACAGAGATTTCCTAAACTGACAATCCTTTGACTTTGGAATCAGATACAACGATAAGGAGATATACTCAATAGAGTGTTAAGCAGGCACTTGTTTTTTCTTTTATTTTCTCAGATCTTGGGAATATCATCACATTCTAAAGGGTATGCAGAGCATTGTTTTTCATTACTAAAAAAAATCTATTTCCAGGAGGTTACATGACAAAATGATGGTGTGATAGAGAGTCAAATGAAAAGCCATCAACCACTCAGCTGGGTTAGAGTGCACCACAGCTAAAATATGGAAGCGAAAATCACACTCAAATAATTTCTCTTTATTGGTTTTGCAGAAATGTACACACAAATAACTAGACTATAGAAAACATACTTTAGAATATGTTCACAACTCAAAACTTAATGACATCAACTGTTTGGCGCAATATGTTAATACCCACTCATCTACACACTATTCTTCAACTGAAGTTACAAACACACGCACTCATCTACGCTCTAATCTTGAACTGGAGTAAAACACACACACACACACACACCACCAAGATTAACATCTGGGCTTTTTGGCAAATTTTCTCTTGCAATCTGCCTCACACATTTCCTACAAGCTTCCCTCACTTTGTCAACTTCACTTTTACAAAATTGTGTAACACATTTCTTGAAGTTCCAAGATTCCCTAACTAAAACATGTCCTTATTATTTATCTTGGGTCCTTGTCTGTTATAAGAGAAAAGAACAACTTGAGAAGACAGAATGATTCTTCTTACAACTGTTGCTAACTTTTTGCGCCCTTGAACGTCAAACTTGTCCACCTTGTACTAAATTCTACTTGATCCAAATGTGGTTTGATGGGTCTGGATATGTGCCATGATCTTTTAGTTGGTAGTGGAAATCCCATCTTCAAATTTTAGCACTTCTTTGTAAAATTTAAGATGGTGGGAAAAGTTATGTGTCCCTCCATCTGAGGAGAGTTCCTTCCACTTCTTTTTTCTCCAGGACCCTTAGGAGAAGGTGTGTTGTGCCTTCTAACCCCTAAATTTCTTTTCTTGAGCTTATATCTTTTATTTTTTTTGTTTCTGCCTTAATCTTTGTGTGAGAAAGTGCAATTATGCCTTCTAAACTGTATAACATTATGTATCTATGTTCTCCTTCATCTCAAAAAAATTATTGCACTTCCTTCCTGTTGGTGTACGTTTTATCATTCACCGAACATTTTAGAATAAAAAGTCCAAAGACACTCTATCTTCTCTTGAACAAAATCACCGCGTATGCTAAGATTGCGAGAAGATCATATGGCGATTCCAAGGTTTCTTTTGTCAGGTCTTGATGTGTGGATAAGCTCAATGGATTTTGTGATATGCTGGTAATACACAAAGGGACTTACGCTTGACAAATCATTCACAAGTTAAGACAGTAAATGTTATTTTTTTTTGTGTTTTGGATTTTCAGCTTTTGGAGATTTCAAAAAAAGTGCAAAAAGGATAAGGGTTTAGAAGTTCTATGCTACTCCTAAGAAACTCAAAAGACGGTAAAGACTAGGTGAAACCAATAACCACGCTTTGCTTCGCCACACTAGGACAACTACACAAAGCAGGTGCAATCTTCAAGGGGTGTGCTTATGATTTTCACGTCATGAATAACTACCATCAAATTGAACAATAATCATCCAGACAAAAGTTAAGCATCCACAATATAAGCTCAAGCTAATTTTACGCATTGAACAAAAATCATTTATTCAAAGAAAGTATGATCAAGAATTTCACCATAAATCAATACTATCAAATCCTTCATTCATCTAACAAACATGTAAATCAAATTCTATTCTAAATCTACTCTATGTTGAAGGAGATATGCAACCATGCAACCACTTGACAATAAGAAGGATTCGAAGCAATCTTGCAATATGAACTTTTATTATCCAAAGTAGCTCTATGCAACAATTTCATAAAACTCTCTTCACAAAATGAAAATGAGAGAATAAGAGTTTATATAGAGTTTTTGAAAACAAATGAAAGACTGAGATCAACTTAAGATTAACGACTGAGATCAAAACATAACAACCCTAATTAGGGTTTCCCAAAATAACATCAACAACAAATGCATGGAGAACAAGTGGCACGAGGAGCTATCTTCAAGGGAGTGCATCCTTATCCTCCTGAGCGGCAATATGTTCGATGAATCTGGACACAATTGGGATGAATTCCTCCATCGTGACATGTGGCAGCATGTTCACCTTGAATTCCAATACGTCCAAGTTCTCAGCACACCTAGCAAAAGCACTCTCCCACTCCAATTCTTGTTTCAGGAAGGCATCTCGGACAGACAAGAAGTTCGTTGCCTTGGTCAAATTCTGCCTCAGGATCGGTCCAGTGATGGTGAAGAAAATCTCTTGAGCTTTGATCTTCAGATTTTCCAGTTGCATATCATTTTCTCGAATGATTTCCTTCTCAAGTACCAAGTGTGGAAACCATATGTGGCGCCTGCTGCAATTATTTTTCCATCAATCAATTCCTGCTTTGGGATTCCTTTCAGCACTCTAAGGCATGGAATGATTCTGTCCTGAATATCCTGAAGGTTGTCCCAAGCTTTTTTCACAACAACAAGTTTGGAGAGCAAAGAAGAAGTCTGTCCATAAGCCAGTGTCAATCTTTCCACAAATGTAGCCGCTTCTTCGCTTTTGCTCACCATCCACTCCTTAGTTTCTTTAGCTGTGACCATTTCTTCTTCAAAGTCCTTGACTGCTTCCTGCGAAGAGTTTAAAAGTGGAGGAGCTACTAAATCGCCTTGATTGAGAGGTTTGGTCAAGTGTTGAATGTATTCCTTCAAGCGTTCAATCTCCCTTTTATATTCTCTTTTCTTTGCTACTTCCTTTTCCAACCTTGCCTTGATGGTAGCGATTGAGTTGTCCAAGTCCTCAGCCTCTTGACCTTTTGTTGACGGACCCAAGTTGACAGTAGTGATGGCATACTCTTGGGGAGCAATATCCTCCTTTGACTTATCCACTGTTGGCATGGCAATTTGCACTGAACGGCGACTGGCTTCATCTTTCTGGATAGTGGAAAACATCTTGGCGGGCTTCTTTGCAGTAACCTTTTCTAACCTGGCCAAGAAATCTGCTGTATCATCCTCTTCCTGAATCTCCACTGGTACTTTTATCTTCAATCTTTCTTTTAACCAATCAAGAATTGTAGGCTGTTCAATGACATCCTCTTCCTGAGCATTTTCTCCACATGGAATATCCTGAATTCCTATAAGAGTGGAAATCATTCCCTCTTGAAATTCCTCATTCGGGATATCCATTTCATTCTCCAACTCGAGTATCTCTGTGCCTGTAGAAGATGGGAGCTTATCATCATCTGGTTGGATTGATTCAATGTTTCCCTCGTGGATTGGAGAAGGAATCCTCATTTCGGCCAATGACTCATCATCAATGATTAACACCTTGTTCATATTTCTGGATGTGGCAGAATGGGATGGCCCCGATCTCTGCTTCTTCTGAACAGATTCCTCGTTTATAGTTGTCTTCGCCTTTGTCTTGATAGAGTCATCAATTACCTCCTTCCTTTTCTTGGAATTGGTGCTTTCAATCAATTCGGCACTTTGAGATGCTCCTGCATTTGAGGAATATGATTCCATCTCGCCCATTAAGTCATAAGTGAGGGTTGATTTTCTTCGCCTTAACTCCTGAACTTGCTGATCAACCCACCACTGAGAATACTTAACAACTAGCCTCATCAAGTTAGTTAAATCTGTGAGCTCAAGTTCTGACCATTTCACAGGTGGAAGAGGCCAGTTCTCATCATAGCGCGGCTAAACATATTCTCCATCATCCTCTAGCTGATCAGGTACACAGAAAAGCTCGGTTGTTCTAATCAAGTTCACTGGCAATCTGGACCATAGTCTTTTCCTAATATCATATTCATCTGCAGCATCTGCCCAAAACTCCTCTAGGTCTACCTTATGTTTATACTTCTTTCCATTCATGGTCCCAATGTGATTGTGAGGATTGAAATCAGCCTTGGACTGGTAAGACATGAATGGATACCACTGCATCTCCAACCTGGCGCTTTCGGTTGCTTGTGCCGACGGACAAGATTCCAGCATACTTCCGATGAAAAATGGGAAGGTAATGGCTGCCTTCTGCTTTGATCTCTGGAGGCCTTGGTATGTCTCCAATTGCCTAAGGACCTCTAGCAAGACCATTCTATTGGTAGGCTAAATTGGAAGTCAGTAAGGACATTCAGTGAATCCCTGAACCCTTATATATGTGAATCTTGGAAACTGGATAAACCAAGATCCATACTTGTTGATCAGGCTCTTGGCCTCATGAGTAAGCCTTTGATGAGTTCCTCCCTGTAATATTCTAGTGATGTACATCAGGAAGGCATCGTTTACCCGTATGAAGTGGGTCTTCTCGTTGAGCTGCAGTTGTGGATAACAATCATAGGATTTAAATTTACTTTCACCATTGCCTACCATGCCTTTGCAGATTAGTCCCGTATATTTGTAAGTTCTAGCCAATAGGTAGACGATGTAGGAACTCATGTAAAAAGACTTTGTCCTTTCCAAATTGAATAACTATTCATTGAGATTGACACTAATCATTTGAGACCAATTGAACATCTGGACGCCTAAGGTGATCTCGTCAATGAAATAATACATCCATGTCTCAAATGGTGCGCCTTGAGGGTTGCCCATTACTCTGTTCAATAGAAAAATGATATCTCCATACTCCTCCTTGAAGTCAGTACGAAGTAATTTCTTTGGCATTTTCTTGATAGAAGGTCTCAGCTTCTCTAACCATGACTTATTAATATTCGTTGCACAAAGATCCAACTGGTCTTCGTAAAGTCTTTTGGCATCCTCTTTGGTTTTGTAAGAAGTCCGGTTATAAGTTGGTATGCCAAATGCTTCTTGAATGGCTAACTCTCCAAGGTGAGCCAATATTCTCCCGTCTGGCGCAATGATCTGTCTCTCCTGTGCATTGTAGTGTATGGCGCACTCAACCATCAATTCAACACACTGCATAGCTGGTGGAAGTTCAGCCTCCTAGACGGTGCCATTTCTCATCATGTGGCGAGCAACAGGTGTTGGCAGGAGTCCGTCTTGTCCATACATTTTCTTCTTGAAGTCTTTAAAATCTACGTGTCCGAGGTTGGTATCCATGACATTCTTCCATTTGGAGTTGATTTTTGACTCCGGTTGCAATCCTTTACTGGTGAACTTCATTTGGGCTTTTCTCGAAGGTTCTCCTCTGATGGTCATTAACCTATAATAAACATGAAAAGAATTGATGTCAGTTTGGAGATTTTAATTCTGATTTTTCTGGACCTTTATTCGAAAAATTCACTTTCAACCTGTCAAAAAGATAAATTCTGTGAAAAATCAGACTGAAAATGGACGAATTTGGCTAATTACTTAGCAAAATTTTGCCAAAATAAGTGAATGAGACAAAAGAAAGAGAGAAGAATTCAGTCAAACTCAAATTTGAACCTTTGAAAGTATCCTTTGACTGTGAATCAACCTTTAATTCTGAAAATACACTCTAAAACTTAGAAAAAACACGTGATTTTCTAGAAATTACGCCCTTCAGCTCAGAAATTTACTTTATTTCTCCATAAATCTATCTTCAAAAATCTATCTTTCGCAACTTTGGGAGAGCTAAAACCTTCTTATGAGCGAACTTTGGAAGAATGAATTGAAAGTGACAAGTCGAAACTTAATATAGAGCTGGAGCTAGTTTCAAAGTACCAACAATGTTGGTATTTATTATGTCCCCTTTTTGACTACCAACTCTAAGCAGTTACAATTGAATGGAGTTGGTGTTAAACAGTCCATTGTCAATAGTTATAAATAGTTAAGTTAGGCAGTTATAATGTATGCAACGTATAGTCAACTAGTGTTAAAGTATCTTGAATAAGGGGGCCATTGTAGACAAATTAGGAGTTATGCAACTAGTTACTAGTTTTACAATATCTTGAATAAGTGGGCACTACAAACAAATTTGGAGTTATGCAACCAACTATCTCTTTGAAATCTTGGGAGTGATTGATTAGTTAACAAACAACAAATGTGGGATTACTTTGTGAAATTGGTGGATCACCTAGGCTAATGGTATTATAGGTAGCATTAGGAATAATAGAGAATTACTTTTCTTGAAATCAAAATCTATTGTAAGCAAATGAAGCTATAGGAATTCCTAGTACCTAGAACAAAAATTCATACATACAGTTAGTAGTCTGGGGACAAAACCCTCTAGTCTACAAGTATAGTTAGCAGTCTAGGGATAAAACCCTCTAGTAGTCATCAACGTTTCAGACATAGAACAATAGTAGTAAGCAGGACATGAGAAGGAAATTATAAGTGTTTACAATATAAAGGAGAACAAACCTATGTCAACAACCATTATCATTAAGAGGACAACAGGATTGGATTTGTGCGCATAGGTTTTAGTCAACATTCTACTTCATTCCAAGATTCATTTTGTATGCTAAAATGTCCAGTGAGTTATGTTGAATGATACTATGTTTCTATAAAAATAATAAATAAAACCTTTTGTTATTAGATTTTTTGTACTTTTTAGTTAGAATTTTTCAACGTGCCCAATGGGCTTGGCTAGCCATTCTCATTCTCAAGATGCTTTGGGGAATGATGCCTTGAAACATCTTTGGACTATCCCCTATTCTTGCCAATGGACTAGATATGTCTCAGAAACAACACTTTGTCATTTGGGAATGTCTTGGGAAGGCTGGTCATCTTTGGCCAATGAACACAAAATTAATTTTTCTTTTTTAGTTGATTGGATTAAAAAATTAAAAAATAAGAGTGGTGGGCGGGCCCACAAGGCCTTTGCACCCCTTTGAAATACCTAAAAATAGTACTCTTGTTTAAAACAGAAAAACATATTGTGGTAGTGGGCAGCCTTGAGGTTTAATAAGATTTGATTTGTGAGCTAAAACTTTGAGATTTGAGGAGAAGAAGAGAAACAACATTGAGGGAGGTGTAATAGTGAGGGTAGTGAAAATGAAAATGTTAGCAGGGAACATAAAAGAGTTGTTAGTTCATTAGGGTGTGGTGGTGCTATTGGTGAAGTGGAACGACCACATAATCTGTTTCAATGCCCTTTTGTCCTCTTAAAACCTTTGTCCTTATGCAAAGGGCCTAGCCAAATCCACCAAACCTCTTTTACAATTTGTAATAGCTTTAAACAAAGATAAAAAGAAAAATTTAGGGAGCATTTGGCTGTGTCATTTGTGCAACAAATATTTTAGAGGGAGCTACACTAAGGTATCGAGTCACCTTTTGGTCATTATAGGGTGGGGGTTAAGGTTTGTCCAAAGATAATCATAGGTTAGAAGATAGAGGTAAATAGATTGTTTATGGAGGGTGAAACACGATTTAAGGGTATGCCAATAGAGTCTACAAAATCTCCTATGCCATCCATGGTTGTCTATGGTGAGATTTCTACAAGAGAAAAGAGAAAGACTATTGAGAGGTCAGAGACAATTGTAGGGCTATTGAATGTGCAATCATGAGAAGTGACAAATTCTTTGGTTGCAATTTTTCTTTGACCATGCCATCTTATTTCATGTGGCACATTCTCCTTATTTCAAACAAATGTTGAAAGATACAAATATCAATGATCCCTCACATTCCCACCTTAGGAAACATAAACTAGACAACACCCTTCTCGCTAAAGAGTATTTGAAAGTGAGTTTGTTGATGGAGCACAAGAGGTAAACCTGGCTAAAGACAAACATATTGCTTAATTATCATGGATGGGTGGACGAATATCAGACATTGGCCATTCATCAATATCATAGTCACATGTGTAGTTGACTCTTATTTTCTAAGAGCTATTGATTGCTTAGGGAAGCAAAAGGATTCAAACTTCCAATTTTAGATTTTGACAGATGTCGTAGAGGAGGGTGGGGCCTCAAATTTTGTATAGTTGGTCACTGTCTCAACATGTGTGTAAGTTAACTGGTATGCTATTGGAGGGTGCTTACGAATACATTTTTGGGACCTTGTGTCGTGTTCATGTGTTGAACAATGCATTGAAAGACATAAGAAAGATAGATTGCTTGAAGAGAGTGGTGGTAGAAAAAATAAATATATAGATGTTTATTTGCAACCTCCACACCTTGCTCTCTTTAGGACTTCCTCCTTGTGGAAATTAAATATGCCAACTCGATGCTTGAGATGCAACAATCTCTATAGTTAATGATAGTTAATCCGGAGTGGGGTAGATAGATTGAGGGGAACACAACTTAGGGAAAAGTGATAAGAAAGAGACCATTGATGATGATTGGTGGTCCATTGTGAGGTGAGAGATTTCTAATTTTATTATTAAATTATCTATTTACAAAATGTTTGTAACTTGTAAATTTCTTTTATTTTTTCTATTAACATTCACTATGTCATTTTAGTCTCATTCTTTTTTGAAATTTTTGTTTGCAGATACATTTGCTCCTTTATTTCACCTATTATGTGAGTCTTAGATATGTTGACACAAACTCTCCTAGTCTTGGGAGAGATTCACAAGACATTTGACAACATGCTTGGGTGGATGAAGCAAGAAATTCATAGTAGGGATCTTGATTTGGGATTGTGTGCGGAGAATATTAGGTCCAATGTGACATGGTGGTGGAACACTACAAACACCTTGTTTATATGGCAGCCTATGCTCTAAATCTCAAATGGCATGCACCAACGGTTGGGAGACTACCTTTTCCTACTAGTGAAGAGGTGAAAGAAGGGCTAATGAAGGTCCTTCAAAAGATGTATAGTTTTGAGAGTGCAGCTTTACTTTGACAATATATTGCCTTTGTCAATCTTCAGGTTCTAACATTTAGGAAACCAAAGGTGAGGACAAATAGGGTTATATTAGCTCAATCTGATTCTATTGGATGGTGGGCATGGCATGGCAAGGTGTAGTTGAGTTGAGGTGCTTGCCACTCACCTTTTTCATAGGTTGCTAGTTCCTTTGATGTAAACAGGAATTGGTCCACATACAACTTCATTCATTCAGACAAGAGGAATAGGCTTATCTCTTGATGAGAGGAGAAGTTTGTGGTTGTGTATGCTGCCTTGCAACTTCAAGATCAACAAACGTGTGAGTATTGACAGAATCCTACTGCATGGTAAAATATCAATCTTGAAGATGCCATCTAGATTGATGAGGAGGATGCATAGGAGGGATTGAGTGGGGTTCCATTGGATGAGGCAGTTCATCATATTGGTAGTTACTCAGATTTAGACCGCTTTAGATTTAGGTGAAGACTAGGCAAAGACATAGCAGTGGTAGCTATAGTAGTCTACATTTTGTTGTTTTGCAGTTGTGTCCTTTCAACCTTTTCATTTTTTGTATATGTAAATTGGTAATGAAAACTCAAATGATTAGATAGTGAAATTTTGTTAATTTTAATGTCGACTCTTGAATTCTCAATTCAGCTCTAATGTTTCATAATATGAAAATATAATTTATATGGTGAATTCCTTATCCCATGAATATTTGTTATTTCCTATACTTTTGAATTTCCCTATTTTTTAATAGCCATCTATTGTTGTCACCATTCTAGAAATGCCATGGAACATAGATATATAGCAGCATAATTTTTTTGGATTTACCCTAATTGTAGTTGCATCCAAATTTAGAATTCTATATGAACTTTTACATGCTTTGGAATGTTTACTCAAAAAGAATATCTTTGTTTTTTTTTAATTGCATATGCTTCACCTTTTGTCGAGACTTTTTTTTTATTTGATATGCTATATGCTTATAAATGGTATGATTTTATACAATAATGTTTGGTAACAAAAACACTCAAATTAACCCTAAGTTTAGTTAGTTCTATATGAAGTTCTGAATGCTTTGGGATCTTTGCTTTGTGGTTTTCTTCCGAGTTGTTCTACTCTAATGGATTTCACCTTTTTTTTGAACTTGCTATATGAAGCCTTTTTTTTTGTGAACATGGCTAGTGTGATACTGTATGCACATATAACTCACTGTACTTGTTCACTCTGGTTTTAAGTTAATGCATTTGACCCACATGAAAAGGAGAGGTTTATTTAGAATTTTATATGATACATTAACTGAGGGTGTGTATCGTAAACTTAATTGTGATAAATGTTGAATCATTAATGAGAACCGAGGTTCTTCCTTCATTTGTTTAAAGTTCAAACCTATGTTATGTGATAATTTTCCTTGCAAATCTTCCTTGCATAAATTGTTTTTAAAAATGAAATTCTTTTCCTTTCTTATGAAAATTGAGATGATGAGTTGGCATTCTCTCCCAACTCCCTTGCGAATTTCTTTGTTTGGATGAATGAGGAAGGGCTTGGATATGTCCTTTTTCCTCTTAGGATTACTATATTTCCTTGTTTCTTTCTTTTCTTTTGTTTTTTAGCAAGAGTGATCCATTGAGGTGTTAGGTTGTTTCTTGCCTACTAGAGATGGCTTCTATTGTTGGGAGATGTCTTATTGAGGTCTGCCAATTGTTGTGATCATTATTTGTGTGTGAAATGGTACACACAACTCCATGGTTCGGTGGTCAGCTATCTATGGCTGGGAAAAACCATTACCCTGAATCCTAATTTTAGGTCTGGAGAACACTAAGAGCTGATATTAGTAATATTAGGTGACAAGAAAGTATGATAATATTCAAATCCCTACATAAAACATTATAATATTTAGATCAATAAATCATAGCTAAAACATCATAATATTTAGATCAATAACTCATAGCATCATTAATATTTGAATCAACACATCATAGCAAATTCCTTATAGCAAATATTATTCTGAATTCATTGGAAATGCTTGGAAACGACAATCTCAAGGCTGGTCGTCCTTGTATTACGAGAGCATGGGAGGTGGGCCACCCTTCCATCCCTCAATCCACCTTGGAGGCTGGCCGTCCTCCTTGATTGTAATGTCCCCTTTTTTAGTGTTTCTTCATTGGCAGTTGGTGCTATCTTTCGAGATTTGTGTCTACATATTCTGAGGAGCATATAAATGTTGCTAGAGAGCTTTTTGGGCTTTCTCTGATCATTGGAGGGTAATATTGCTATTTTTAGCAATGACTATTTTTAGCAATTACTATTTTTAGTAAGTTTCAGGGTATCTCAATTTGGGCTAGTTTGGTGTTTGGACTAGTGTTACCAAAGTCAGACTCACCTTGGACTCGACAAGCCGATTGTTGACTCGGACTCAAACTCGCCCAAGACTCGGCAAATAGAAAAACCCAAGAATAACAGAGATTTTTAAGGATTTAAAACTTGTTTCATGAACCCTTTAATAAATAAACCTTAAAGACACAATAGCATCATCAAATAGAAACTACTATGATCCCATACACAAACATATACATCAATCACATAAGTATAAATGCAAATTTTAGCTAAAGGAAATAAGTAATACTAATAATACTAGTAAGAGTCAAAACAATTAGATATATAAATGTTGTCAAATGTATATAGTACTCATGGAATATGAAATCCATGGCATCAAAAGTTCCAAACATATATCAAAACAAAAGCTATAAGTCTATGGCTCAGAGGAGCTTGCATCACTAAGCGTCAATCCTCCTACGTAGATGTCTAAGATAGGTCTTGGATGATGATGAAACCATCATCTCTGCTCGTGTCTCAAACTCAGTGGCCCCCGACTCAGCATCCAAGGTGTCTTCTCGTTATCTATCCTCCTCCTCTGCCATGGCTATTGCCTCTGCCTCTTGATCCGTTTGGTCGACCCACTCAAGGTCCTCATCGCTAAAAATAGGATCCTCAGCCTCAGTGATCCAATCTGACTGTGGATCAACCTCCTCCAATGTGATGGCTGACAAGTCATTGCCCAATATTTGTCTATGGCGAAGGTGCAGGGTGTAATGAACATAAAAAAGATCATTCAACCTTTGCATTGACAACTTGTTGCGCTTCTTGGAGTGTATGTGCTCAAACATACTCCAATTGCGCTCACAACCTAAGGCATTTCATGGTTGGTTCAACACTCGAACCACAATCCTCTAAAGATTTGGTACTTTAGCACCAAATCTCTCCTACCATGCATCTGAGATGAGTAAAAGAAAATAAATAAGTCTCATTGTTCAAATTTAAGTTTGAATATTTAATAGTAATATAAAAGATTGGAAAGTGGTAATTTTTAAACTACTATTATGCCCTTAATAAATTTTTACCTGGCTGCAATGTTGATCGAGTAGCCTTGCATATTTCTCTTGCAAAGAGATCTCCTTGTGCAAGTCTGAAAATCTCTATCTTGGCAACAATTTGGGCTCCAACATGAGAATCAGACATCCGCTCGATGACTATGTGGAGCCCACTCAAAACCTCCTCATCTGCCTTGAATTCTTTGTGGAATTGGAATATGCCGGATTGAGAAAATATGTTGCTACGTGTAGAGGCTTGTGAAGCTGGAGGTGCCATCGTCTATCGATGATCTCCCAAATGGGCAAATGTGTTTTGGCTCTCTTCTCTCTTTTTTCTCTCTTCCTTGGCTTGAAAATGAAATGAAGTGCTTTTTGGAGGAAGAGGCAAGTTATAAAGCAAAAAGAAAAAAAGAAGCTTGAAAAATGTTTTTTTTGCACTTTATTTTAACTTAGCCGCCGGTCGAGTTTTAGGCATGGGGCTCGTCGGGTTTTGGCGAGTCTAGCAAATTGGTGTGTTCAGCGAGTACCTGGTCGTCTAGTCTGTTAGACTCGCCTAGGCTCACCCGACTTAGGACTCGCGAGTACTCATTGAGTTTAGGCGAGTCTGGTAACTATGGTTTGGACACACTATTTTTAGCAGTATGCTATTTTTAGTAAGTGCTATTTTGGGAAACTGGTCTTGGTAGTAGTGTAGTGCAGGGTTTTTAGTTTGGGCAATGCTTGGCAGTTGCAGTTGGGCGAGTTCTAATTTTTTGGTATATTATTCTTTTAAGTCTTCAAAAGGTGATTTTATGACATGTGTTATTAAGTTATAAAAGACCCCCTTGGCCTAGTTGAGCAAGTTGTTTTTAAAAGGGGGACAATGTATCTCATGATAGACACCTGGAAAGAGAGTTTATTTATCATTTTTTAAGGCGAATGTTATGCCTCACAAGGTGAGGTGCCTAGTTTGGGCTTAATGTCAATTTTAAATAAAAAATCGAAAGTGAAATTTTGGAGGCAAAAAGTTGGACACCCCTCTTGAGGTAATTTCATGTCATTTCATAAAGTGAAATGAGAGAGAAAAAACATTTAAATTCAAATGCAAGTTGCCCTAAGTTTTCCCTCTCTTTATAAATATGAGTTTGAGTTCTCATTTGCATATGAAAACTTTGGCAACTTTGAGGAAACTCTGCTGGTTTTTCTCCAAGATTTGTATACTGCTGGTTGAGGATGAAAACCCTCATCTCTAGTTGCTGGTTTTGATGGTGAAAGCTCCACCCTAGCTGATTGGAGTGATTCACTTTAGGAATCACCTTTGCATTCACAAATTTTATGGTTGTCCATCATTTTGGTGGAGTTGAATGAAGATATTTTCTGTATTTTGATTTGGGATTGAAGATTTAGGTTTGATAAATGGTTTGCATCTTTTTGGAGCTGCTTTGATACATTTTCAGAGGTTTGATACACTTTTTCTGAGTTCTGGAAAAGTTCATTTTCAAAGTAGATGGAAGCATAAATATGCTCGTAACTCCGTATGTGGGAAGTGCATCATTCTGGGTATTGTTTCTATGGATTCCTTGCAGTTGGGTGCCTCATTTTGGGCCATCATTTGTATTGTTTGGTGAAGGAATGATTTACTAGAGCTGATCACTCCTCCTATGGACCCAAACCTTTTTGAGGGTTTGTAATTTTCAGACTTCCTTCTCAAAACAACTACTTTTAGAGGTCTGCAACAGTGTGTTAATGGTGTCTTTCATAGTTGAATGTTGGCCAATGTGAAGGAGATTGTTGGGGTTTGATAGTTTATGCATTTGGTGTCTTCCATGAGGAGTTATATGCATTTGCTGCTCAATGTATGACATAGGAAGGGACCGTGTATGACTGTAATCAGGTCTGATATGTATTTCTTTATGTCTGATTTCAATTATTATTATATGCTAAGATGATTTGTAATGGTTCAATATGATATGTTGCAAGTCCATGTCATTTCCTTTCAATTCAATGTTATTTCTATAAATGCTACACATGTTGAATGGAACCTTGAAACAAAACAAATCTACATTCTACATCATACTTAAGTAAACAAACAAAACAAATTTGCATTCTACATCATACTTAGTAAACAACAAAAAAATAAAAATCAAGGCTGGTTATTACAGTGGTATCAAAGCACAAAACATTCGTGCTAGCCAGTGGGTAATGCATTTCTATGAGCATCAGTGCTAGAGAGGGGAGATATTTTGGAAGGTTAAGAAAATGAGAGAAGGATTTGTGGGAGCATTGGCCTTTAGAGGGGGAAGAACAACACTCTGAAACTCATTCAGTAGAATCATCAAACTTAGGAATATGGGTGATAGGGATGAAAGGGTGGATAGGGACCATGTTGAACCAAATCGGATGATGTTTCTCTTTTGATGTTGTGGTTAGGGTACATCAGGAAACCAATTAGCGTTTAGCACAGTTGGTTGAGGGGCTAAATTGAATGGGAGTCAACAACGAAGGCAAGAATGGGCAAGGAAATGATATGGGTCAACGTGGAGCAACTAATCAGCACTATAGGGTAGCCATGGCTAGACCTCTCATGCCTGTTTTCCCACCAAGAGTGGAAGCACAATCCAATTAGGAGCTCACACCGATTGAGATGCAGGATCTGTTTAGATAGGATTGGATTGATGCAAGGCTTGGTTTTCAGCATGACATATCTCTATGTGATTATATGGATCTTCGGATGAGGTATATGCCCAACAGGGGCAATAGAGAGCACTTCAATGACTTTCGAATGAAAGTTGGAAAGCTTAGGCTTTCTTATTGTTGATGTTAATACAGCGTCGGTCTTCACTAGACACATATTAAATACATGGGCCGACCTTATATTTGATTTATATCATGTACTTATTCTGGCCGACTTTAATTGTAATTAAATATTTATCAAAGGCCGACCCAAGTGAAGAGGCGCCTAGGAGATATAAATACAAGGTCACTTCTTGGTTATTCAAAAATATTCATATCATCTAGAAGTTCACTATTATATTGAAGAGCAGATCAAATTCGCAGTCTTAGAAGAAGTTCATACTTGAACAGCAGATATCAAGTTCGCATTCCTAGAAGAAGTTCATACTTGAACAGCAGATCATCATCTCTGTAGCAGCAGTCCGAATTCATGTAAGAAGTCAGTTCTCTGTATTAAGGAGGAAGGCGAATACTTCAAACAAGCATTGGCCATTGTTGGGCCTGATTTGTAAGCAGAATTCTGTTATTGTATCACCATATATAAGAGAATCATTTGCTGGGTTTTTCTCCCTTAAGAGGAGGGTTTTCCCAGGGTATCCTGTTGTGTTCATTGTCTTATGTGTTGCATTTATATTGAATAATATATTATCTAATCTGATCTAAGAAACACTAACACTTATTTTGATGGGTTTGGTGAGATTTCAGCGAGAGACGCCCAACAGGGGCAATAGAGAGCACTACAATGACTTTCGAATGAAAGTTGGAAAGCTTAGGCTTTCTTATTTTGATGGGTCCAGTGAGATTTTAGCGAGAGCATGGGTTCAAAAGGTGGACACATACTTCAATTTAAACCCCATTTTTGAAGAAGAATCCATAAAATATGTTGCCATGCACCTTGATGGAGTTGCACATAAGTGGTGGCATCGTGGGATGATCACAATGGGGCATGCTCAGATTACATCTTATGCAAAATTTACCAAGAGACCCATAGAGAGGTTTGACAAGAAGAACCATAACTTCTTTTTAAGGAGGTGGCAAAGTTGAAACCATACTTGTTCAATGAAGAGTAGGTGGTTGAAGAGAAGTTCATAGTAGAAAAATATGATGCAGTGATTGCTTTGAAACATGATGAATGTGAGACGGAGCCTTAGGATGACCCTTTGGTCATGCAGGCAACTACTGTGGATAAGGTTGTCCAATAAGGATTTGACAATACTCCTTTAGAGCTATCCAATGAAGTTGAGATACCTTTAGTTGATGGGCATGTTGAAAGCAAAAAGGATGATGTCTTCAAATTAGCTAATAATGATGATTCTTTACCTCATGTTGATAATGGTGACACAAGTGGCTTTTGGTTTGACTACCAGACCAAACACATGGAGAGAGATGCTTATGATGATTTCAATCCTAGTGAGTTGGAGAGTGTGTTGGTCAGAAAGTCAACTACTTATGAGGAGCATAGTGAATACTTATTCTCTAAACAAAGCGATCGTGCCTTTTTACACATGGCATCCGGGTGTGTTGGCACCTAAGTATGACAAGGATTCACATTGGGATGAATTTCCTTTTGATTGTAATGATGCCCTTACTTCATCCCGAGAGCCATGCATAGAGGATGGCATCGATAGTGATGTTTCCAATCTTGAAAAGAAATCTGATTTCACATTGTAGGTAGCTGATTTTGAGCAAAGACCTTGTAGCCTGGTTGATTTGGATTCACAGTCCACTATTGGGGATGATAAGGGGGAGACAGGTGGTTGGGACGACCTTGAAGACTTTGATGACAGGTATGAGTCTAATTCTGATTTTAACATGCAACATAACAGCAGTTCGTCACCTGAAAAGACAATTCTTGGTATCTGTTTAAAATGAGGTGCAAATTTTATCAAGTCTGGACAGCAAACATATGCACACGGAAAATATAATTCAAAGTGCATCAAGAGGACAAAACGAGCTTAATATCTCACTTTTTGATTTGCAAACAATGAAGAGCTCTGTGGAAGAATTTAAGCTTACTTACACATGATGCATGAGAGTGGTTTGTTTTCAAGGAGAGTTGCTGTTTTGAAAACATTTTCAGAAGTAAGAACTTGCATCCTTCTGATAGAATTGGAGATGGAAAATCAGATTCACCATTTGTTTAATTATCACTTCACTTTGACTTTGAGTGAGCAGGAAGAGGGGGTGTTTGCAGCTGTTAAGAATGTTCTAATTGACACTATCAAAGAAGCTGATTCTCTTCCTGAAAGTGTCCAATCCCTTCTCAAGAATGTTTATGAACGTGAAGAGTAGATTTCTCCCATTGCTGATTTGTTAGTTAATGAAATTTTCAGACAATGTGAAGAACAATTGAAACCACTTATGAAGAGGATTGTTGAAAACAAAGAGGAGATTTCTGAAGTTGAAGAGGAGAATGAAAGTTGGAATCCCTTTGAATTCATAACAATAGTTCAAGGGGTATCTACGGTTTTGCTTTTGTCCATGCATTCAACAGAAGAAAGCCTTATGCCCACAACAGTTCTTGAAACACATGAACAATCTAGGCATTCTATAGAAGAATGTAATGTGATTAAAGAAGCCACAAGTGCAGATCCAAATGAAGAAGTAGTTCAATTAGAAGAAGATACTTGTTCAACCAGTGAGTTGCTACTTCACAATTCCAGAGAATGCTGGTTTGAAAGTCAAGCTAAAGAGGAGAAAGAGGAAGAGGAAGTTGAAGTCTCTTCCCACTACAAAGTTAATTTGACCAACTCCTTTGAATCATGTGTAGAAGACAACATGGAAGGTGAAGCTTCAAGTAGTAATACGGCAAATTTCTCTTCACCTGAAGCCAAACTAAGGCAGAAAGCTAAGGAATTGGAAGGCACTTTGGATGGAATGATGAAGAGTGTCCATCACATGCGAGACAAGTTGGGGAGTACAACTCACAATTTTTGAAATCTTTACCCGACAAAGTTGTACTACATCATCTTAGCCAACATATGTAGATTGCAGTTCAAGCTCACAAAATGCTGAAAATGGAATTCAAGTTCTGTCACAACTTGATGAATTGCATCAGCATGTTGAAAATTTGATTTATGTTGTGCCTAGAGGAGAAGATGTATGTTGCATTTCCATTGTTGATATGAAGTTCATTAAGTTTGCCTTAGAAGAAATCAAATCAAGTCTTTTGCACATCATTCATGTTAAAGACAAAGTGGCCAAAATTGCCGACAAGGCATTGGAGTGGAACGAGCTTACCAAAGCCAAGTTGCAAGAAGTGCATGAGACTCTAATTGAAGCAGAGAATCAGATTTTTGTTGTTCAATATTCATGGGAGCAAGAAAACAAAAGAAGAGTAGAGGAGCTTTAAGTAATTCTTGATGAGCTTGATCTCATACAAGAAACATATGATTTGGAATGCTGTCCTGAGAAATCGAAGCATTCAGATTCTCATCAACAAGTTTTTCAGGCTTTTGATAATCTCTTGTATGAAGAAGGTGCTAGTAAGGTTATATAAATCCTCTTTCTGAAAATGATGAAGGAATTGCTTCAGAGATTACTGAAGGAGGAAATTTGAGTTTGTCTTCCAGCATTGGAGAGTTGATTCGTGAGTTGCATGAAGTTGAATCTACTGTTGCTCCTAGTGCACCCATTCAGCAAGAAATGGTAACTCTTGGATCACAAAGAAATGAAGACATTCTTATTGTTCATCAACAAAGAGATGATGGGCCTGTTGATGAAGGTTTTATTCATTATTTGACGAGGATGCTTGTGAGGCTCTTGTCAGATTTTAGTACATCTTCATCATCTCTTAGGGTGATTGATTTCAGAATTGTATTTGATGAAGGATTCATGGAATCTTTCCGGCAAATCATGACACAAGATTTTGGATTGAATTTCTTTAGCGAACATAGGTTGGTTGATTACTTCTCGGAGTTTCAAGAAGTGTCAATTCAGATGGAACGAGCAAATTAGAGGATTCATGTAAGAGTAGTTCTCCGTTTGAGAAGTGGTTCTTCCTTGTTGTTGGTTTGGGATCCTGGCATTACTTGGAAAGGAGGTAATTCTAAAGTGGATAGACCAGCACATTATTTTCAGAATGTAGTTATGATTATTTGCTCTTGTGTTGGGAAATGTCTTCAATTGAAAATTAGTATTTGGGATTCCAAGTACATTCATATGAAGATTGGTATACATAAAAAGAAGATTGGTTGGAGAGATAAGTATCTAAATTTCAGTTATATGATTGCTGCTATCTTCTTTTTCTGCCATGGGTTCATTACTTTTGGTCATAAATTGGTGTTCTGGGAAGGAAATATGATCAGAAGTTGGTTTGTGGTGGCATGGGAATCCTTGCTAAAGGTGCCACCAGCTTGGTTCATGAGCAGTCATGTCAATTTTGATGAAAAATTCTTAAGTTGTAGCTGCTGCTCACCTTCTTGGATGCTGATTTAAAAAAAATCAGATCTCAAAATGAGTATTTCAGACCCGTTTGGTAGTTGGTTATTTCATTCTCAGGCCTCTCCATCTCCTATTTGGACTGAATTTCTGCCTCAAATGAGCAAGGGAATGATTCAGTATGGTCAAAGTTCTGGTATGGATAGTTCATTGATGATTGACAGTGGATTTCTTGGTACCAACTCATGCATTACTGTTTGGGGCAACGACTTATTAGTAGATTTGATTTGTCAAATTGAGGCTCTTGAAGTGAAATATGTGAATATTTCTTGGAGTTTCTTCAGTGATTATATATCCTTTTGGATTGAGATGAAGTGTGGAGCTTGGTTCTTTGCTTGGCATTGGTTTGGTGATTTGTTTGAGAACATTTTTGTTGCTGATCAGAATTATGACAGCAAGGTTTGGAGGTCCTACAGACTGATATGGGACTCGGGCACTGACATGTTTGGTGCATTGTCTTTTGTGGACCGAGACTTGTTGCTCCACTTTGGGTATTTAGATGTTTTAATCAGAATAGCGTAGCGGATTGGAGGAACAGTGTTTCTGAGGATGATTTGGAATCCTGGTATCACTTGGGTTTGCTATTCAACAACTGAAGATGATGAAGCCAATGTGGGCCTTCTAGAATTTATTCCCATGGTGTTTCAGTATAGTTTTAATCTAGTGGTTTCTTGTGTTGGCATCCAGCAGTGCAGTGCTTACATCAATTGGTGCTATCGATCTCCTAAGTTGATTTGGGATCCTTGGATCATATTTAGTTTCAGTTTGGTTCAGTATGGTGATTTTGGGATTGCATTAGAATTGCTTGAGGACAAGCAATTTTGGGAATGGCGGACTGTAATGTCTCCATTTTAGCTATACACCCTTCGGTGACTGATAGCCTATTTTTGGAAGCTCGTAGGCTTGTTAGAGGTAAAATTAGGGTTTCCTATTTTATAGGGGTTCTGAAGCAATTTTGAAGGTTTGCATGTATGAGTTTTTGATGCATGTCTTGTGGAGTTTTTTGGGTTTTTGGAGAGCTTCGGAATGGTGTGACATGCATCTCCATCTAGCAACCTTTTTCGGAATTTGCTATTTTTAGTCAGCATATAGGAGTTTCGAGATTTGGATTGCGGATTCTTTCTGGGTTTTCAGAAAGCTTCGTAGTGGTATGACATGCAAAGGCATTGCGCAAATTTTCAGAATTTACTATTTTTAGTAAGTTCTATTTCTGGCAGTGCCATCTTGGGCAATAGCATCAGTAGTCAGCTCAGTTTCCATTTTGGGCAGTGCAGTTTGGAGCATAATTGGCTTTTAGCATTTTGAGGCTCATTTTGGTGAAATGATTTATTTCAAGTCATTAATGTTTTAAAATTCATTTTAGGCCCCATGGCCTAGATTAATGACTTAATGTTGTTTTCAAAGGGGGCCATTAAGGGAGGACGCCTCATGAAGGAATTAAACAAATTAAACATTTAAATGTTTAATATTTCCCTAAAGAAATTTGGACGCCAAAATGAAGAGGAGAAAAAAGGTGAATTAAATGTTTTAAAAATTAAATTATTGCAAAAGTAAAATGGGCTTCCCTTTTGGAGGAAGATGGAAAGCCAACAGTCATCTTCAATTCTATAAAAGAAGGCCTTTGCTCTCTCATTTCTCATCTTTGGAAAATTATAACAAAATGTTGCTGGATTGAATTGAGAACCCGACTAAGGGGAAGCTTAGCGATTCTACTCCATCCTTCGGGCCTGAAACTATGGTTCCCTAGATGGTGGTTTGAGAGTGTGCTTCATCCAGAAGTACATATTGAGCTTACGTTGAAGATTTTGGTGAGATTTTTCAGTTTTGTACTTGCTGGTTCAAGCATGGCTAAAACGAGTTTTCATTTACAACTTTTGAAGTGATGTTAATTTGCATATGGGTATTTGCTCAATCATTTCCTATGCTATACGCGATCATTCTTGTGCATTTGCAAATTTTATTTTGGAGTCTAATTTCTTAGAGAGGTCGCCCTCTCCTAGGGCCATACCATCTCTTTGTGCTAGTTATGGTGTCTTGTGCCATCCGGTAATCAATGTTTTTGCATTATTGTACTCTTGGGTGAAGGGTGCCATGTCCTAGATGGTTTATTTGTGTTTTGATAATGTTTAAGTTTTTTGGTCTGCATGTTGGTTGTTGGTTTTACATATATCAGACTCAACTTTTCCATGTTATGCACTATTTCTCTGGTGTTTATGCTTCTAGTGCTATGTGCATTCGATTTGGAGGAGATAGGAGCTTTTTGGTTGGAGATTTGAACAAATTAGTGGAGATTACTTGCTGGTCTGAACATTTAGTTTGCTAGTTCTGTAAATTAGACATGGTTATTCCCTTCTCTTGCTATGTTTCCTTGGAATTTCTACTCATATTTGTAATTGAGAATGTAGTATAAACATTGCAGGAGTTTGGAGCAGATTTGCTATTGCAGATTCATTGTAATAAACATTTTGTACTTGCAGATACTTAGCATTGTAAGGTTGAAACAGTAGTACTGTTTAGTCATTTATATTTCTGCAATTATTTTGTGATATAATTCAAAAACTGTAACCCCTGGATGGTTTACCGCCAGTGTGGAGAAATAACAAACTAATCTCTCATTTGTCACCCATTGAAAAGTGGTGAATTCCCACTATTGAGTGGATGCCTGCTGCAGTGGATGAATTAGTTTTTAATTGTAATGTTTTTCCCTCCACTAATTAAGTGGTAGCATGGAAATCCCTCATGGCTGGTTCACTGCCTCTTTGCATTTAGCTGTATTTAACTTTCAGTTATAATTCAGTTTCCTCCGACATATGTTAGCACCTCACCCACATCGGGTCTTGTGTGCACATTCTTGGCGTAGAGTGCATTTCATTTGATTATTCTTTGGAAGCTAACGCTAATCAATTGGTGTAGTGTTGGTTTGTATTGTGACAATTCCAAGAAAAAATTAAGGGGCACATTTCACTCTTATGTTTTCAGTTTGATTACCGCTGCCCTTACATTTTTTTCGTTGGTTATGGTGACATATTTTGATGAGTAGATTGATTTCGAGCTTTGGCAAGCTTTTGGGCAGCTAGCTATGAGTGTTTTTCTAGACACAGTTCATTCATTAATTGCTTCCACTCTGGTGAGTGACGCTCACTGCAATTACTTCAAGGAGATGATATGCATAATTTCAGGTGGTGTCCTAATGATTGCAGTGGTTTGGGTGTGTTGGTGTGTTCAAAACCTTTTGTTTGACACTTGGAGGTTAAGTGTTGATGTTATGATTTCAGTTTGCAACAACGGAGGCATTTCCTGGTTGGCAGATTTCAAAGATGCGGCAGTGATTGACTTGCTTCATATTTGGGGCATCATGAGTTGTGATGTAGGGGTTTATTTTTTATGGTTGAGCAGGGTGTTTTTTATGTTGCCCAAGATCGTGATTGACAGTGAGTTTGTTGATGTGGTCTTATTTGAGGTGCCTTGGCATCTTCTTAGGTATTTCAGTATTGGTGTCATGTCCCCGAAATTGGAACATTAAAATATAAAGCATTGAAATACAAATGAATAAATAAAACGATTAACAATATATATTTAAAAAAAAAATATATATAAAGAAATATTAACAATTTAATATAATTATAATTATCATAAACTAATATTATAATTATCAAATATAACAATTTAAATATTATTATTATAATATTATAATGCTATAAATATTAAAACACACATAAAACTGATAAAAATAGATATATAAATTCAATTCATAAATATATTAATATAAAATATGTAACATAAGATAATATATATATAGAGAGAGAACAATTAGTAATGCAGCGATCATGGGTATTAATGGGCAGTGATTGAATATATTAAAAAGACAATGTACAACGATCTTATAAAGGCACATTAAAACAATAGTCATACTTAAAAGGCTACGATCCATATTATTAAGCATTAGGAAGGAATCAAAGTAAAAGAAATAAATATTATCTCATGTAGTCAGCGCTCCCAAGACAAACAAAGGTGTTAATCACACGGTAATGAAAAGGTGTGATTAAGGAGAAAAAATAAATGTTTTGGAAGGACACCATTATTTGTAAAAGACATCTCTCTTGAAGAATGTATAAAAGGAGAGTTTGGGAATCGATGGATGGAAAGGAAGAAAAAGGAAATAATTAAAATGAAGCATACACAAGTAGATCGAGGGATTAGGAGATAGGAAAGTGACATGGAAATCTGGTAAACACAACAGATTAGGGAAAGAGTATATATATATTGGACTAAATATTATTGGTAAGAATATAGTTGGGGAAGTAAAATATAAATAAAATTATTAATATATAAATACATAAACATATATATATATATATATATATATATGTTTATGCAAAGTTGATTATTGGGATAATTATATTTCTATGAAATATATATATATATATATATATATATAATTATACAATTATACAATAATGATGCTTGTAGCAATTAGTGAGCCTTATAAGTAATTATGATTCTTTTATGTAAATGAATAGATTGTATATATATCTATGATCAATTCAGTATAAGGTTGAAGGAGGCGAGTAAGGGAACATGGAGAGATATAGCAACTCAGGTGATGTACTCACTTAGCAATAATATCTAGCATATTTCGAATATAAGAAACAAATATTGCTAATTGGATTATTGGTGTAATGCTTTCTTTAATATTATCATGATGATAATGATGTTGATATTGACTTCAAGAATCAGTAATAAAAGCAAATGTATTTGATTGCTAAAAGATTGTCTTCTGAGTGTTTGCAAGCCTACTAGGGAGGAAGGGTCTGAGAAAAGTGGTGCCTAAAAACCCCACTTAACAATCCGCTGCGGCCATGGAGGGGTGGTAGGCCCGGAACCACTTATAAGCTCCGTTGGCTTCCCCCAGTAGGTTGAGTGTCTTCCGAGGTGATGGCACTGGTAGAGAAAGCAAGTACAAGTGTTTCCTCTAAGCACGCCACTCCGAGACGTTCATGCCGCTCAAGGCCAAAGGGTGGGTTGTTCTGATAGGACGCTTGTGCTCTTGGGCTTAGATGGATAGCTTCAGACAGCTCTACCCATGCCACTCATATGTCTTTATTATTGATTGGTGCTTATTTATATTTGGATATCTAGATATTAATGCTAACAAATATATGGACATGTGGAAATATTAAATGCAGATCTCAATCCAAGATTACTTAGTCAAAGAGTACATTCATTTGATAAAGAAGAAACCCTAAATATAATCAACAAGCGAATTCTAGGGCAAAGTTGGGTAAGGGACATTACAATTGGTTTTGATGATGTATGCTTTTTGGGGTTCCAAGATAGGGGAGTGCAGTTTGGGCACGATGGTTTGACAGTTATGATTAGAATGGCGCAGTGTCAGCTTGGTGGTTCCTTTCTGAGACTAACTTGGAACCCTGGGATCATATTGTTTTGTAGCGCAACAACTGTTTGGGATAAGAGAGCCAGTGTTAACTTTCTAGAGTTTACTCTTGTGGTACATCAGTTTGGTTCTCTTAAAGAGCATTTCTTTGAGGAGTTGATCGAGTTTAAGCAGTATTTGATTTCTCTTCTTACAAAAGGTTTCCAGGAGGTCCCTTGTGTTGGTACATCGCAGGACAATGCTTTCAATAGATGGTGCTACAAATCTCTTAGGTTGACTTGGGACCCTGGGATCTTACTTGGTTTTAATGTGGATCGGTCTATTTTTCTTGGAGTTGTGATGGCATTGCTTGAGGACAAACAATCTTTGGAAAGGGAGGATTGTAATTTCCCCTTTTTTAGGGTTTTCTCATTTGGTAGTTAGTGCTATTTTTCGGGATCTATGTCTACATATTCTGAGGAGCATATTGATGTCGCTAGAGAGCTTTCTAGGTTTTTTTTGGATTTTCTCTGATAATTGGTGGGCAGTATTGCTATTTTTAGTAAGTTTCAAGGTATCTCAGTTTGGGCTAATTTGGTGTTCGGACACACTACTTTTAGCAATATGTTATTTTTAGTAAGCGCTATTTTGGGAAATTGGTCTTGACAGCAATGCAGTGTAGGGTTTCTAGTTTGGATAGTGCTTGGTAGTTGCAGTTGGGTGAGTTCTAATGTTTTGGTATATTATTCTCTTAAGTCTTCAAAAGGTGATTTTATGACTTATGTTATTAAGTTATAAAAGATCCCCTTGGCCTAGTTGAGCAAGTTGTTGTTTTTAAAAGGGAGGCAATGTATCTCATGATAGACACCTAGAAAGAGAGTTTATTTATCATTTTTTAAGGCTAATGTTATGTCTTATAAGGTGGGATGCCTAGTTTGGGCTTAATGTAAATTTTAAATAAAAAAGTCAAAAGTGAAAATTTGGAGGCAAAAAGTTGGATGCCCCTCTTTTGGGGTAATTTCATGTCATTTCATAAAGTGAAATGAGAGGGAAAAAACATTCAAATTCAAATGCAAGTTGCCCTAACTTTTCCCTCACTTTATAAATATGAGTTTGAGCTCTCATTTGCATATGAGAACTTTGGGAACTTAAGGAAACTCTGTTGGTTTTTCTCCAGGATTTGTATACTGCTAGTTGAGGATGAAAACCCTCATTTCTAGTTGCTGGTTTCGGTGGTGAAAGATCCACCATAGCTGGTTGGAGTGATTCTACTTCAAGGATCACCTTTGCATTCACAAATTTTATGGTTCATCATTTTGGTGGAGTTGAATGGAGATATTTTCTGTATTTTGATTTGGGATCAAAGATTTAGGTTTGATAAATGGTTTGCATCTTTTTGGAGTATGTTTGGAGCTGTTTTGATACATTTTCAGAGGTTTGATACTCTTTTCTTGAGTTCTGGAAAAGTTCATTTTCAAAGTGGTTGGAAGCATAAATTTGCTTGTAACTCCTTATGTGGGAAGTGCATCATTCTGGGTGTTCTTTCTATGGATTCCTTGCAGTTGGGCACCTCATTTTGGCCTCTCATTTGTATTCTTTGTTGAAGGAATGATTTACTAGAGCTGATCGCCCCTCCTAGGGAGCAATACCTTTTTGAGGGATTGCAATTTTCAGGCTTCCTTTTCAAAACAACTTTCAGAGGTTTGCAATAGCATGTTAATGGTGTCTTTCACAGTTGAATGTTGGCCAATGTGAAGGAGAGTGTTGGGGTTTGATAGTTTATGCATTTGGTGTCTTCCATGAGGAGTTATATGCATTTGCTACTCAATGTATGATAGAGGAAGGGACCTTATATGACTATAATCAGGTTTGATATGTATTTCTTTAACTCTGATTTCAATTATTATTATATGCTAAGGCGATTTGTAATAGTTCAATATGATATGTTGCAAGTCCATGTCATTTCCTTTCAATGCAATGTTATTTCTATAAATGCCACAGATGTTGAATGGAACCTTGAAACAAAACAAATATACATTCTACATCATACTTGGTAAACAAACAAAAAAAATAACAAATGAGGGGTGGTTATTACATTGATCAAGCCCAAGAGCATGGAAGGTTGGTCGTCCATTCCACCTCTTGGCCTATGAGCATGGAAGGTTGGCCGTCCATTCCATCTTGGGTTGGTGTAGTTGATAAGAGCATGAAGGCTGGTTGTCCTTCACCTCGTGAACTCGGAAGGTTGGCATTTGTCCTATTTGCAAAACACGTCACAAATTCAAGATATGACTTCTCAAGGAATTTGCTAAATTATATCTAAATAAATACTTCGTGTTGAATGATAAATTTACTTTTAATGGCTGCCACCAATTATTTTTCTGAATATTGGGGCGGGGGGCCTAGCTCGATTGGCTAAAGCATCCTGTTGCAGGCAAGAGGTCACAAGGTCTAGTCTCCCCCCAAACCCGTGGTACCGGAGGGCGTGTCGCACCGGCACCACCGGTCACGTGAAAAAAGTTTACTAGGCGCACTATAGTTTATAGGGGGGACGGATACCTGACCGATTCTTGCAGTCCAAAAAAAATTAATTTTTTTTTGAATATTATTAATGGCTATTCTCAATTTCTATTCCAAAGAGATATCTCTGATTTCTTATTCTTATTTCTCTTTTTCTCCACTTGATGCCTCCCCCAAATGATTTGTTCTCCCTCTAATATCTTCCATGGTGGGGGAGGAAAAGTTACATCTTTTCATTAACATCGCCTTTTTCAAAGAGTTGTGCTCTTGATAACCAAGCACTCTCTTTAGACTCTTAATTTAGTTCTATTTTATGCCTTTTCTTGACTGACCATTCTTAGAATAGGCTGTGATTATTATTAAGTTATTAACTAGCCTATATTAGGCTGCAATCCATTTTCTTATAAGGTTGTGATTCTTTATGGTGGGGGCATGACATGAATTTGAAATAATCAAATCTCCACACTTGATAGTATGAAAAGTTCACATATCCAAATTGAGATTCGATGTAGAGCAATATGTTGGAAATCAATTCTTGATACATGTAATGTCCCCTTTTGGGATTGCCCTAAATCTTGCACTAGAATCACAAGTTTCAATGTAGTTAGGGTTATAACTTACCAATTAAATACTTTAAGTAGGTAAATCTCGTTTTAGATCTTGCAATCATGTTAGATAACATTGGAATATAATTCATATGATCAAACATATATAAATATCTGAACCATGTAAATACATATCTATTAAACTACACCATATCCATAATGCATAATGGGAGTTTAATCATAATAGGAATTGGATGGGAAACATGATAAGTCCACTCGAAACTATCCTAGCTAAGCCCAAGAGCGCGTAGTGTCCAAACCAAGACAACTCACCTTTTGGCCCCAAGCGGCAGGAACGTCCGAACTAAGACAATTCCACCCTTGGGGTGGGCTGTTTAGTGGGTAACTTGTATTTGTGTTCCCTATCCATGTTGCCTTATCCATCCTTCTTATAATCGAGACTCTTTGAATCCATCTTAACAACCAGTCATAGTTTATCTTGATAGGATAGCCTTGAAAGGGTGCCTGTAAACTACTCAACCCATCTAAGCCCAAGAGTGTGCAACGTCCAAACCAAGACAACTCACCTCTTGGCCCCAAGTGACAGGAATGCCCAAACTAAGACAATTCCACCCTTGTGGTGGGCTACTTAGAGTGGTAGAGCCAGTAAACTGCATCTCCCTAACTTGCTTCCTACAACCTTGCATTTGATTGATCATAGGATAAAGACATACAAAATATATATGTATAATCTATTCATTCTAAAGGAATAGAATCTATTACAACAGTACTATGATATATGCATGTGAGAGAAATAAAAAATTCATAAAATAATTGCTGCACACTATCCTTAAAATTCATTCTAGATCCTATTTACTATATCAAATGTCTGTATGCCTGCAACCACTTATATTAAATCTGATTGATATATTTGAATTGCAGATTGCTTCGATTTTCTAATAGAAGGTAATAGAACTCTTTATTCTTCCTTCCCTCTTGATTGCTATTGACTTTACTTCTTATATCTGCGAAAGGTTGAGAGATGCCCCCCTTCAAGGTATGCATTCCTCCAAGAGGCATGTCCATTCGTTTAAGGGATAATTAATATTTATTAATATTATACCTTAATATTATCACTCTTTTGAGGGAGATCGCTGTCCTTAAACAAATCTTTGCAACTGCCATTGTTTACTTTAAGTACTATCTTTACACTTAATCTCTATATTCCCATCACCGCCTTTAGATAATTGCATTAATCATAATTATTTTGTCTTTGAAATACAATTGCTATCCAGAGGTAATTGCTGTTGTAATGGCATATAGTCATCGCTACTCTCGTTACATTATAATCGCTGCATATATATTAATCCATGCTTTATTCCCTACTATTCATGTAGGGGCATGAAAGTCCTCCCCTCCCGAATTTGCTTGTCCTCAAGCAATTTTAGGTTAGGATGATCAATGATTTCTGCTCCTTCCCAAGTAGCATCTTCTTTTGGTAGTTCCTTCCATTTAAGTAGGTACTCTTCACTGGTTTTATTTCTTAGTCTCTTTTCCTGCACATTAAGAATAATTTCTGGCTCCAAAATCAACTTGCCCTCCTCATCCAATGGTGGCAATTCCGGGCATGAGGAAATGCGTTTCCCTAATACCTTCTTGAGGCGAGATATGTGGAACACATTGTGAATTCTGCTATTTGTGGGAAGCTCCAACTCATAAGCAACTTCTCCTACTTTCGTCAATTTTGTATGGTCCATAAAATCTAGGCTTAAGTTTCTCGGCCCCACTTATCTTGATTGATAACTGTTTATATGACTACAACCTTAAGAAGATCAAGTGTCCGATCTCGAATGTCCATTCGGTCCTCTTTCTATCCGCGTACACTTTCTGTTGGTATTGTGCTTAACGTAGGTTGGCCTTAAGTGTATTCATGATATCCACATTTTGTTGTATAAAGTCTTTAGCTCTTGGCACACGACTCTCTAAACGGATCAAATCTCCAAAAGATGTTGCTAAATATCCATATAGTGCTTGAAAAGGGCTCATCTCTATAGACCTATGGTGAGTGGTGTTGTAGCAATACTCTCCCAAGTGTAGCCATTTAATCCATGCATTTTGTTGCCTGGTGATGTAGTTCCTTAAATACTCCTCTAACCATTTATTTACAATCTCTATTTGCCCATCTGTTTGTGGATGATAATTGGTGTTGGGGGTTAATTTTGTTCCAGCTAATTTGAATAGTTCCTGCCAAAATAGGCTAAGGAAACGACTATCTTGATTGCTCACAATGTTTCAGGGCAGATCGTGTAATGTGAAAACTTCTTTAAAGAAAACGTATGCCACTTGTGGGGCTCTAAAATCCATTGTAATGGCCATGAAGTGTGCATATTTGGTTAGGCTGTCTACCACCACATAGATGCAGTCTCTGCCTTGTACCTTAGGTAATCTTGTTATGAAGTCCATAGAAATGCTTTCCCACTTCTTATTGGGTATAGGCAGGGGTTGGAGAAGTCCTGCTGGATATGTATGTACCTCTTTATTTCTCTGGCACACCATGCATTCCTTAATATGCTTTAGTACGTCTCCTTTGAGGCCCTTCTAGGAGAATCTTTCCCTGATTTGTTTGTAAGTCTTGAGTATCCTTGATGACCGAATGATGGGTTATCATGGTATGCCTTCAAAATTTCTTTCTTTAACTTTGACCTTGGAGTGTTGTATATCTTATTCTTGTAAAGAATGAGCTCATCAATAACTCAGTATCTTTCATCTTGTACCTTTCCTTCTATTATGTCATTTAAGAATGTGTCCTTAGCATATTCAATAAGTATGGAAGTCTTCCATTCCATGGATATTGTTGTCATGGTACCAAGGTGAGGCCTTCGTGATAAGGCATCGACTACAACATTGTTTTTGCCCTTCATGTACTCGATGTTGAAATCATATGCTTGTAATTTGCTTACCCATTTTGTTGTCTATCATTTAAGTCTTTTTGGTTTAGAAAGAACCTCAAACTATTATGATCAGTCTTTACTACAAATATCTCACATATTATATATTGTTTGAATTTTGCTAGGGCATGCATGATTGCTAGCATTTCTTTGTCGTAGACAGAATATGTTCTTTCTATTTCTTTGGGTTTTCTACTCTCGAAGGCTATGGGGTGCTTGTTTTGCATCAATACTGCCCCAATGCCTTCCCCTGAAGAATCACAATAAAACTCAAAAGGTGAAGAGAAATTTGGTATTGCCAAAATGAGATAGGAACTCATTACTTATTTGAGTCTTTCAAAGGTTTGTGCTTCTTCATTCTAGGTAAATGCTCCTTTCTTGGTTGAATTGGTTAAGGGAGCGGTCAATTTTGAGAAGTTCTTGACAAATCTCCGATAATAGTTGCAAAGTCCCAAGAAACCTCTAAGGTGTGTTAAGGTTCTAGGTTTTGGCCAACTCTTTATGGCCTCAATCTTCTCTTCATCTTCACTAACTCCTTGAGCACTGATTTTGTGCCCTAGGTACAAAATTTCTTCCTCCCCGAACTCACACTTGGCTAGTTTGGCAAATAGTGAATGTTGCTCAAGTATTCCCAACACTTCATCTATATGTCTTAGGTGCTCCTCCCAAGTTTTACTATAAATTAGGATATCGTCAAAGAAGACCAATAGGAATTTCCTTAGTTGCCCCTTGAAGATATGGTTCATACATGATTGGAAGGTGGCAAGGGCGTTTGTTATCCCAAAGGGTAGGACAAGAAATTCAAAATGACCATAATGGCACCTAAAGGTTGTTTTGGGTATATCTTCTTTCCTTAGTCTAATCTGGTGATACTTTGATCCTAAGTCAATTTTTGAGAAATATTTAGCCCCATGAAGTTCATCGATTAGTTCATCAACCCTTGGAATGGGGTATTGATTTTTTATTGTCTTTTTGTTAAGTGCCATGTAATCATTGCACACTCTCATAGTCCCATATTTCTTTTTTGCAAGTACAATCGAAGAGGCATAAGGGATGGAGCTAGGCTAGATGTGTCCCATCTCTAACAACTCTTTTATGGTTTTTTCAATTTCTTCTTTGTATTTTCGAGGATGGCGGTAGGGAGTGGTAACAATAGGTTTTGCCCCTTCCTCTAGCTCAATGGAGTGCTCAAAACCTCTCTTTGGTGGAAGCCCTCGAGGGATGTTACTAATACCTTCTTATGTTTCTTCAATAGTGGTTGTATGTCAACATGAACTGATTTTCCTTTAATGGAGGACTTGTCTAGGATTAAACATTGGGCGACCCATTCTACTTGTCCATGCTTAAAAGTTCTCTCCATCCTTTTGGATGATATTACCCTCGGGGACCCATTTGATAATCCTTGCACGAGGGCTTCTTGTCCATTATGCTGGAAACTTAATACCAATTTTGAAAAATCAATGAAGAATCGTCCCAATGAGTGCAGCCATGGGACACCCAAAATTACATTAGCGTCCTCATGTTTACAATATAGAAATCTTCTCTGATTAAATGCTTTCCTAATGTGAGACTTAATTGTGAAACCTTTTTTATGCAAGGGTTGGTAGATCCATCAGCCATGGTGACATTGAATCCTTTAAAATCTTCTATTTCTAGTTTCATTCTTTTAGCTAAATTTTCATCAACAAAGTTGTGGGTTCCCCACTATCCACAAGGGCTGTTACTTTCTACCCCTTAATAATAACTCAAATTCTAAAAGGATGATGTCTTGATGCCTTGGAGATGGAAGCCAGGGTTCCATACTCTTCTTCCCCTTCATCGCATCGTATTTTCTTCTTTGGGTTTTTGTCCATTTCCTCCCTCGCTTCATTAGATATTACCTCTATATTATGAGCTTGGCTTCTTTTCCCACATATGTGCCCTGGTTCCCAATTTTCTTTGAATTTGTAACACTAATTTCTCCTTTTTAGGTCACTTCGGTTACAGGTATGTCTAGTCCTCCATTCCCCCTTGCATTTGTAACATGATGTCCTCTTTCTACCCTCATCTTGTTTACAAATATGACCTCGCTCCCACTTTTCTTTTGAAGCATAATCTTTCTCTTCGAATCCTCTCATGGTCGTTATTAGAAAGAAAGGTGTTTTTATGCTGATCTTTCTTATAGGGAGGTTTTGTGTGTGCATCCCTTTTTTTGTCTTTTGAGGTAGTGTCCTCTAGTTTTAGGGCTTTATCAATTGCATCCTCAAGGGAGGTAGGGTTTAAAGCACTTACCAATCCTCAGATTGAATCCTTTAACCCTTCTACAAAAAGGTAGGTAAGTCGATCCTCAACAACCCCTAAAACCCTAACTGAGATCCCTCGAAGAATACAGCTGTTGGATACTATGAAATAGATCGAGAAGAACTTTCTTCTAATGATTTTCAAGCAGAAGATAAAGCTGTCTTTAACCAAGATGAAGGAGAGGCAGCTGGCGACTCCACTATACGGTACATGCACTATGACAATTCAGCAAAAACTGAAAATGTTGAAGGTCAAGCGTATGCTGTAATGACACGATCCCAAACTCGGTTGGCTCAGCAAGATGAAGAAGCAAAGGTGAAGAACAACGTTCAGTTGCCAGTTACCATTGCTAAAAGGGGGACACCACTGCCCACTTTAACTAAGGATTCATCCAAAAATCAAGTAAGTAGCTCTCCCATTATTTCTTCTAGTGAGCCTAAGACCAGTGTGTCAAATCCTAAAGCACAGGCTGAAAATACACCATTTATGTCCCTAGCAAATTCTTTTCAAGCTTTCGATATCATTGACCATGCTAGAAAGACTAAGATCCAAATGTCTGAAGTAGAGTATCTTCAAGCCAACCCCGACCAATTTGAAAGATTGGTTAAATTTGTGAAAAGCAAGGATACTCGTCCTGTTTCAAATATCCCTACTGTTCAAGAGGCCAATAATCTGCCCAATAATCTGGTTATCATCCCGTCTTCAATTCTAGGAAAGATAGATCCTTTCTATATTTCCTTGCTTATTAATGGTTTCAAGTTGAGTAACTGCATTATAGATTCCGATGCTTCAGACAATGTTATGCCGTTTAAGGTGGCTGATTGCCTTGGGTTAACTCTTACCAAAACTTTTGGTAATTGTAATTCTATGGATAATAAGCAAGTGCCCCTTGTTGGGCAAATCAAAGATGCGCAATTTGCTTTTGCAGTTTTTCTTGATAAAAAGATAAAGATGATTGTCCTAGTTGCGAACGTTCCAGCTTCTTATGGTATGCTACTTGGACGTAATTTCTGTAAAGATGTAGGAGGCGAACTCAACATGGACATGACAAAAGCAAGGATTCCTATCAAGGGTATTGTGCAGAAATTAGTTCCTGAAAGAGAAACTAAGTATACAGTGGTGAAATCTGATGAACCTCATGCTCAGATTCTTTTTGAATCTACTGGATTTGGAAACTACTATCTCCATATTGATGAAGTTTCTGAATTTGCTGAAGACTGGTCTTCCAATGATTCAAATTCCTCGATTCTCTCAACAAGCGAAGGATCTTCTAGTGGTGGTGAGAATCTAATACCAGCTGAAAACTCCCTTGATAATATGGTCGAGGATGCTGCATCTTCTACTGCAGAAAAAGATATTCAAATTCTTCCTCAAGTTGAGGAAAATTCGTCTTCTCCTATGGAAGAAGAGAGCGCTCTTTCTTTTACTTCAGAAGAAGGAGGTCCCAGCAGTCTTTATGTTGATGACAGCTCTAACGATGTTTGGACCCTTGAGTTTGATGGTAGTTGTGCTACTAACGGATCCAGAGTTGGTGTGGTTCTCATTTCTCCAAAGGGCGAGATCTTTCCATATTCTTTCAAGCTGCAGTTCGCTAATACTAACAACACGGCTGAATATGAATCACTCTTGTTGGGAATGGGCGTTGCACTGAAAAGAGGAATTAAAAATCTTCATGCTCAAGGAGATGTAGAGTTAGTAGTGTGTCAGATAAGGAGTATATATCAGACGAGGAATGATAGACTTCGACATTACCGCAACCTTGTGTGGGAGAATATTCAAGATTTTGATGCTTTCAGCATTTCAGTTGTCCCTCGAGAATTCAATGACAGAGCTGATTCTCTTGCAGTTTCAGCTACTCTTTTAATTCCTCATCTTGATTTCAATCAAGATAAATATGTTGTTGAATTAATCTGTAGACCCAGTGTACCTGATAATTGGGACCATTGGCAGATTTTCAATGATGACAAGCAGACTATCAATTTTTTACAAACTGATGATGGTTTCAATAATCTGTATTTTGAAGGAAGCAGTTCCTCTCCTTCTTCTGATTCTATGTCAGATGCTTTGGCTGAACGAGATGAAGAAATCCTGCAATTAAAGGGAAACAAAATTCCTAAAGGACTGGTCTTGCTGGAAAAATTCTTTGACAAGCATGACCGTTATATCAAAAAGCAACAGCAGGTGAATTCTGATTCTCATACGGGCTATGAGAAGTATAATATTGGGTCTGAAGATGATCCCAAATTGATTAATATTGGCAACAGTTGCACTCCTGAAGAGAGAAATCAAATTATTCAATTGTTATCCCAATATGTGCTGGCTTATTCTTATGATGATTTGAAGTCTTTTCAATCAGGAGAAGTTCAACATGAAATTCCTTTGAAGAATGACACAGCTCCTTTTAAACAAAAGTAGCGTCAGTACAATCCTAAAATCTTTGGTACTATCCATTCAAAAATTAAAAAAATGTTACACGCCCAAATTATTTTTCCTATCCATCATTCAACGTGGATAGCTAATATAGTTCCGGTGTGTAAGAAGAATGGAGAAATTTGCATCTTCGTGGATTTCCGAAATCTTAATCAGCTGTCACTAAAGGATAATTATCCTTTGCCTATTATGGATCAAGTACTACAGACAGTGACAGGCGCTCAGATGATGTCTATGCTGGACGGATTTTTAGGTTATAACCAGATTGAAGTAAGTGAAGCAGACAGACACAAAACTGCTTTTACCACTCCTTGGGGTACTTTTTCATACTGCAGAATGCCTTTTGGATTAATTAATGCAGGGGCAACATTTCAAAGAGCAATGGATTTAGCCTTTCGTGGTATCTTGGGAAGGTACATTGTGGTGTATGTGGATGATCTCACCGTCTTTTCAAAAGGCCGTGAGAATCATCTTTTTCATTTACAAGACGTGCTAGAAAGGTGTCGGAAACACGATGTTTCTCTTAATCCCAAGAAGTCAGTCTTTGGGGTAACTGAGGGAAAACTTCTGGGACGTGTTAGAAGAGGGAATCAAAATTGATTCGGAAAGGGTAAAGTCTATCCAGACTCTCCCTTTGCCAGCCAGTAAGACAGCTGCTCATTCTTTCCTTGGGAAAGTCAATTTTTTGAGAAGATTCGTTCCAGACTTTGCTGAGAAAACTCGTCATATCGTTGATATGATGAAAGGGAAATTTGTTTTTCGTTGGAATGTCGAAGGTAAAGCTGCTTTTGCTGAGATCAAGGATGCGATTGCTCACGCCCCAGTGCTGGTTTGTCCAGATTACACCAAGGATTTTATAATGTATAGTTATGCTTCCGAGCATACCATGTCTGCTATTTTGATGCAGCAAAATCCAGAAGGAATTGAATCTCCTATTGCCTTCATGAGTTGTTCGTTGAAGCTTCATGAGCTCAAAAATTCCACAATTGAGAAGAATGCTTTTGCTGTAGTAAAAGCAGTTAAGTATTTCAGGTTCTATATTCTCAACTCTCATACTGTTGTTCTAGTTCCGGATACAGCAGTCAAATTTGTTTCGACACAACAAGATTTTGGTACGAAAAGAGGCAATTGGGTGGCAAAAATCCAAGAATACGATCTAGAAATAAAGCCTACCAAGCTTGTTCGTGGAAGAGGTCTATGTCAGCTTATGGCTGAGAGTGTTTCAGAAGAAGGTGAACAAGATGTTTATGAACACCTACCCAAGGTATTGTTTGTTAGCACTACTGATGAATGGTATTCAAATATTGCCTATTTTCTGACTTATGGTGAATGTCCAGCTTATCTATGTTTTAAGGAAAAGAGAAATTTGAAACTTAAGGCTGCAAACTACGTTCTTGGGACAGTGGTTTATATAAAAGAACTCTTGATGGTAACTTTCAGCGTTGTGTTGATAAGGAATAGCAAGACAGGTTGCTAGAATCTTTTCATAACTTGGCATGTGGCGGGCACTTTTCTCCATCAGTTACTGCTCACAAGATCTTAAGGGCTAGGTATTATTGGCCAACGCTTTTTCAAGATACATATAAATGGGTGCGCAAGTGTGTACAATGGCAGCAGTTTGTTGGCAAGCAAAAGATGATGGCGTTGCCATTAAAATCAGTCGTGGTGGAAGAACTTTTCAGACAATGGGGAATTGACTTCATTGGCATTATTAATCCTCATTCAAGTGCTGGACATACTTATGTTCTTGCTGTGACAGATTATTTTACCAAGTGGGTAGAGGCCGTTCCTATAAAACATGCTACATCTGAAGTAGTGTGTAGGTTTTTGAAAGAAAACATCATATCAAGATTTGGAGTTCCATATAAGGTGGTGATGGATAATGCAGCCACATTCTCCTCTTACGAGGTAACTCAGTTCTGTTTTGACTATAGCATTATTTTGGCTCACTCTTCAGAATATTACCCTCAAGGTAATGGTCAAGCAGAATCCAGTAACAAAAATCTGATCACTATTATCCGAAAGCTTGTGGATGAGAATCAAAGGTCATGGCATAAAGTGTTGTATGATGCTTTATGGGCTGATCGAATTACACCTAAAAGAGCCATTGGCATGTCTCCATTTCAGCTACTCTATGGTGTAAATGCAGAAATTCCTATTACCTTGGAACTCCCAGCTCTCAAATTGGCTAAGGCCATTGAAGATGATACATTTGAAAGTTCCTTGGATAAACGGATAATGTTTCTCTCACAATTGGAGGAACAAAGGTCACAAGGAGTGGATCGCATCAACAATCATCAGAAGCAAGTTAAAGTTCTCTTTGACAAAAAAGCAAAGCAGAGAGTATTTCAAGTTGGAGATCGTGTCTTGCTTTGGCATAAAAGGAGAGAGCCCAAAGGCATGCATGGGAAATTTGATTCCCTTTGGCGTGGCCCTTTTATAATTCATCAAGTGGTTGGTGAAAATAGTTTTCTACTGGCATATCAAGATGGCACTCTGTTTGCATTTCCTTATAGTGGGCAGCATCTAAAGCTTTACTTTCAGTAGAGTTTTAGATTAATTTCTGTACATAAGGTTCAAGTCTTTTAGTCCTTTGAGTCTTTTTAGTATTTCTAATCTTTTTGGTCTTTTAGTCTTTTTAATCTTTTTGTTTTTCTTTATTTCTCTTTTTGAGTTTTTGTTTATTGACTCCGTTACCCAATGGAAGGAACATTGAAGCATTATGAGATTCTGGATTCTACAACCTCTGTTTACAAAGGTCGTTTCCCAGTCGGAGCCAGCTATTGTCCTCAATTTTTGACATGGCAAAAATTGGGGTAACCTACCAAAAAAATTGAAGTTTTTCTCCTTAAAACATGTTTTACGAGGTGTTGAGGTTGTAAAACTTTGGATTTCAATCGATGGTTCCCTTGGACATCCTTTCATCAACTCTCCTTTTTCATTTATGTCAAATTCTGAGTCATTTTTCTTGTGTTTTTTTTGTCAATTTCGGGTTTTTAAGTCAGCACTGCAAATGTAGGAACTTTTTAGTCATAAAGCAAAATTGCTTAAGTCCCAAAAAAGTCCGATTTTGCTTTAAGTGAAATTGCTAAAATCCCAAAAAGGTCCGATTTTGGCTTTTGTCAAAAATAAAATTGCTAAATGGCCTCAAAATCCCGATTTTACTCATTAGTGATGAAATAAAAATTGCAATAGACTCTCAAAATCGTGATTTTGCTTTAAGTGATAAAGCAAAATTGTCAAAAGCCCAAAAAAGTCTGAATTCATGAATAAAATTGCTGAGTAAGTCAAAAATTCCGGTTTTGGTCATTAGTGAAAAAAGACAAGTTGCTGAAAGAGTCTAAAAACCCGATTTTGGTCTTTTTGTGCTATTTTCACTTGTCTTTGTGTTGAAAATACCCGATTGGAGAAATTCGTCCAAGTTTTGAAGAAGTTTGAGTTCAAGTTGGATTGTCTACCTTTTTTGGTGGAGATTCCATAAATTCTTCAACCGAAATCACATCTTCTCAGCTTGATTATTAAAGCTCTCATTATTGCTGAAAGATTAAGGAAGTTATCTAGGGTTTTCGCTCCATTTTTCGTTTTCAACTTCACATTTTCAGGTATGAGTTTCTTTTTATTCAATCTTTTTGGTTTAAGTATGATGTCTTTCACCAAATCAGGTTTTTGCTAAGTCGTTTTTCTTTTATTTTCTGGTATTTGCGTTTTTATCAAATGTCCATTGAGGTAAAATGCGTTTTCCCTGTATCAAACCATTCTTGCTTCTCATAAAGTCGTGTTTTTGTTTTATATTGAGTTGTTTCATGAAGACTTCATCATTCCCTTGCATTGTGTGAAGTCGATTTCTCTAAAACAATAAAAACATGTTTCCTCTCAGCAAGACTGTGACTTCTAGAAAACACGTTTTTTTCAAAAAACGTTTTCAGCTAGGTAGTGTCGTCTGCATTTTTTCAAGAGAAGTCGTCATTCCCTTGCATTGAGAGAAGTTGTTTTTGTAAAAAATGTGTCTTCAAAGCAAAACCGTGGCCCTTAGTAAACACGTTTTTGTCCAAAACGTTTTTGCAACTGAAAACCATAGCTATTGTGCCTGGAAATATTATTGTCTCAAAGAGGTAGTTGCAATAAGAACGTGTATTCTCATGGAGAAATCGTCATTTCTTCAAAGAACATCTTTTCCATTTCCATTAGCCATTTTCCACTTCCATTTGCCTTCATTGAATTCATCTCACTCATTCACACTCATCTTCGTTTTCGTCCTCATTTCCATATTTGCAAAAATAGGGCCTTGGCTTAATTTCGGGTTTTTATCACCCAATAGCAAATTAGATTTTCACTAAAATTGCAAGTTTGAAGTTGCAAATTGAAATTTGCAAAGACTCCTTATTTTTCTGACCTTTAACTTGAAAATTGCAAAATGCTCAAAAATTCCCTAGTTGTTGAATGCTCTCCAAAACCCAAAATACTTTTAAAAGCCTTAAAAACGGACTTCCAACACTTGACTGCAAATTCAAGTTGGAAGTTTGGACTTGCTGTTTCCAAAAGGTGAAAAATTGCTTTCATTCGCAATCAGCCCA
>CM021102.1:287321441-287400060 GCA_007115665.2 Sequoiadendron giganteum | reverse complement strand
TGATGACAGTGCATGCACGACAAGCTACACAACATAAGACTGGAGTTAGCATTTCATCACATAATCCACTGTTGGTTGGGAGGTACTCCTTGACAACTACCTCAAGAGCAAAAGCAATGGAGGCTGAACTTCATGAGATAAAATTAAAGAAACTCCAGGCCAGAGTGGAATTTGGTTATAGAAGAGTGAAAGACAAAATAAAAAGAGCTTTCACGCACGTGCATCGCATCGAAGACATTTGGGTAGATCTTCGGACAGAGAAGGATATCTATAAAATGGATTACTGCAGGCTTACAGTGGAACAAATTGTTGATCTCAATCTGACCTTAGTTCAAGAGGGAGTAATTGATGATGGGCTGATTTTAGATCCAGAATATGAAGAACAAGAGGTTGCTAATGCACCTATTCCTGCAATACAATGGTCTCAGAAAGAATCTACTTCTATTTTTGATAGGTTTCAGTCAATCTTGGCAAATACTAACGCTTGGCTCAAGAGCATAGGTGTCAAGACTATTAAAATCAGAATTGGAGCTGAGGATGATTCAGCTGGGCCTAAAGGATTGAAATCAGAGGTTAGAGACAAGTCTAAAGAAGGAGCCTCTTCTTCAGGAACCAGGATTAAGTTGAGGGTTAGCCGGGCTGTTGAAAAACCATTGGAGAAAGTAACACTAAAGGGAAAAGAGGTTAAGGAAACACATATTCAAGTTTTGGATCAGCAAGAAGAAGATGTTCTTGAAACTTCTACTATTCTAAGTGAAAGGTCTCCTCACGTTGAAGCTCCAATACCTGTTTCTGTGATATCTCCTATGTCTCCCATTGATAGTGATGTTGATTCTTTCTCTACAATATTTGTTTCTTCAATCACACCTTCAGAAGCTATTCATTATTCCTCAGCTACATCAATAATGAATACGCCTGTGCGAAGCTTGCATGACAATTTGGAGAACGTATTTGATACAAATCCAACCTTTCCGGTGAAATCATAAATAACACTTTCAGAGATGGATACATCAGCAGCAAGTTTTGATTGTTTCATGGCTGATCCTAGTCGCAATTTGTCATCTGAGCAGACTATTGTTGCTATCCAAACTGAGGCACCTCCTAGAATTACAGCTGTGTCACATAATGAATCCACACAAACTACAGTTGCTGTTTCAGATGTGAGAACCTTGGATCTTCCTCCGTGGTTGAACTCAGTTGCTCCAAAGAGGAAGAAAAAGGCAATTTCTCCTAATGTGTTTGATTTCCAGAAATCGAAGAAATCGAAACCAAGGGTTGCAAAGAAAGCTAAGACAGTTTCGCAGGTGTTTGTTGACAACAATAAGATGAAATATGCTGAAATAGCAGAACCTCTCATAGACAAACCACATGAAGAGATGCAAGTGTTTGATTACAAATTCACTAGAGTGGAATTAGGCAAGCAGACTCATGCCAATATGATGCAAGATGCTCAGAGTTCAGTGACAGTGTTTGCACAAAGCTACAATGAACTTCTAGCCAAAAAAGAGAAGCTAAAAGAAGAGAATGAACAACTGGTTTCAGTTATTCAAAGGATTACTAAATCATCAGAAATGGTTGATTCTATCATTTGCAAGCAGATGAATGGGACAATTTAAAATAGTTACGAAATCCATGGTTGGAATTCTGGGACAGCTCAACCTAATTGACCAAGGGCATACCAGTGGTCTCAGAAAGAACACGACACACCCGATTTTAGAATCAACATCGAAGCAGCAAGATTTAAGATGAATCAAACTTTGGAAGCCTTTAAGCAAAGTCTGGATTCTCTTGAGAAAGATTTAAAAATCTGGCATGAGATGGATCAAGTTAAGCTGGAAATTTTGTGCAGCAATTCAGTGATTTCAAAAAGGGAAAAATATATAGAGTTTGAGGAACTTATGACAAACAAGTCATTAGTTGTTCAAGATCTCATCAAAGATGTTCAAGCTACGCTTGAGATGAGTGTTGAAGTTGAGTAGGACATACTTTCCGACTTCGAGAAAATACCTTGCAAAGTTCTAAGTCATGAAGGAGAATTGCTTGCAACTAGTGATGTTGTTTCTCAAGTGACCACAAATCTTCACCAGGAGCTAAATTCAGATCAATTCACTATGGATTCAATCCATAAATTTGTTAATCACCGAATGATCTTTGAGAAAGTGCAAACTGCTTTTGAAGAACATAGAGAGGCAATAGTAAGATACTATGATGTAATCCTAAAGACTGTTGCCGTTGCCAGGAACACGCTTGGCCCTGATCTTGATGAGTTGTAGGGAATTATCAGCAAGTTTCAATGTTTCAAGGCTAGGAATGTGATGGAGTGAAAATGTTTATGTTAATTTACTTTCGATAAATTATGTGTAAAAACAAGTTTTGCAATTGCAAGATTTCATTTCTCTTGCGTTTTTGAAAAATGTAATTACATGTAAAACCTTACATGACAAATCACAATTTGGATTGTAATTTTGAATAAGTCAATTGTAGTTAGTTAGTGGTTGAGAGAATTTCTCAAGTTTGTTGAGATCCTCCCACCTTTTTCTCAAGACCTCTCTCCTATAAATACTTGAGGGGGTCTATTGTAATTCCTATCTTTTTGGTAATAGAGAAAACTCTACAGAAATTTACAAGCAAAGAGACTTTGTGCTTTATGTATGTGAACTTAATTTTCAAGTGGTATAAAGAAGGCATATATATTTCAAACTTTGTGCTGAGACTTGTTGCATGATATTACTGTGTTCTTATGTCATAGTAGTGCATTTTTCTGAATTCTTCTTGTGAAGTTGTGGAGCCATTGTGAAAAGACTTTGGTCTGATTTCTTGCAGTCTTTGTGCTGCAAGTTTGAAGTACTAAATTAGATTGATTTAAGGTTAGGAGTTGTAATTTGCAGGTGCACTATATTTACAGACGTTGTGCTGTTATGTATTGCATTATTATATCATTCTAAAAGGGTAGATAGGATTTCTAATTATCAGGACTTTGTGCTTGGAGATTGTTTTCCTATCCTGGAGGAAGTGACGGAAGTCTTTGTGCTTTCAGGAAACTTCATTTCCTCTATCTCAATTCCATTTCAAACTGTTGGAAAAGTTTTCTTTAAAGTCCTAATCATTTTTCTGCGAAGAGAAAAGGGTATAATCATTCCCGAAACAAGAGGAAAGATTGTTATTTCACCCATATAATTTTAAGTTAGTTAGCAAAAAGGGGAGCCTTCCCTTAATTAGGAGAGTTTTATCTCACATGCTGTGGCTGAAACCACAATTTTGTACACTCTCTCAAGTATACAAAATTTTCAACCAACAATTTCAGCCACAACACATGAGATAAAACTCTCCTAATTAAGGGAAGGCTCCCCTTTTTGCTAACTAACTTAAACTATTATGGGTGAAATAACAATCTTTCCTCTTGTTTCAGGAATGATTATACCCTTTTCTCTTCACAGAAAAATGATTAGGACTTTAAAGAAAACTTTTACAACAGCTTGAAATGGAATTGAGATAGAGGAAATGAAGTTTCTTGAAAGCACAAAGACTTCCGTCACTTCCTCCGGGACGGGAAAACAATCTTCAAGCACAAAGTCTTGATAATTAGAAATCCTATCTACCCTTTTAGAATGATATAATAATGCAATATATAACAACACAAAGTCTGTAAATATAGTCCACCTGCAAATTACAACTGCTAACCTTAAATCAATCTAATTCAGGACTTCAAACTTGCAGCACAAAGACTGCAAGAAATCAGACCAAAGTCTTTTCACAATGGCTCCACAACTTCACAAGAAGAATTTAGAAAAATGCACTACTATGACATAAGAACACAGTAATATCATGCAACAAGTCTCAACACAAAGTTTGAAATCTATATGCCTTCTTTATACCACTTGAAAATTAAGTTCACATACATAAAGCACAAAGTCTCTTTGCTTGTAAATTTCTGCAGAGTTTTCTCTATTGCCAAAAAGATAGATATTACAATAGACCCCCTCAAGATTTATAGGAGAGAGGTCTTGAGAAAAAGGTGGGAGGATCTCAACAAACTTTGAGAAATTCTCTCAACCACTAACTAACTACAATTGACTTATTCAAAATTACAATCCAAATTGTCATTTGTCTTGTAAGGTTTTACATGTAATTACATTTTTCAAAAATGCAAGAGAAATGAAATCTTGCAATTGCAAAATTTGTTTTTACACATTATTTGTTAAAAATAAATTAACATAAACATTTTCACTCCATCACATTCCTAGCCTTGAAACATTGAAACTTGCTGATAATTCCTTGCAACTCATCAGGATCAGGGCCAATCGTGTTCCTGGCAAAGACAACAGTCTTTAGGATTACATCATAGTATCTTACTGTTGCCTCTCTATGTTCTTCAAAAGCAACTTGCATCTTATGAAAGATCATCCGGTGATTAACAAATTTATGGATTGTATCCATAGTGAATTGATCTGAATTTAGCTCCTGGTGAAGATTTGTGGTCATTTGAGAAACAACATCACTAGCTGCAAGCAATTCTCCTTCATGACTTAGAACTTTGCAAGGTATTTTCTCGAAGTTAGAAAGTATGTCCTGCTCAACTTCAGCACTCATCTCAAGCGTAGCTTGAACATCTTTGATGAGATCTTGAACAACTAATGACTTGTTTGTCATAAGTTCCTCAAACTCTATATATTTTTCCCTTTTTGAAATCACTGAATTGCTGCACAAAATTTCCAGCTTAACTTGATCCATCTCATGCCAGATTTTTAAATCTTTCTCAAGAGAATCCAGACTTTGCTTAAAGGCTTCCAAAGTTTGATTCATCTTAAATCTTGCTGCCTTGACAGTACTCAAAATTTGCAATGTCTTTTCGATCACTGGTATGGCTTAGTCAATTAGTTGAGTTGTCCAGGAATCAACCGCTTTAGCCTTTTGTGCAATTCTTTCTAATTGTCCGACTGATTCTTTAGGGGTAGATGAAGATAGTAAATCAACTATTTCTGATGATTTAGTAATCCTTTGAATAACTGAAACCAGCTGTTCATTCTCTTCTTTCAGCTTTTTTTTTTTGGCTAAAAGTTCACTGTAGCTTTGTGCCAACACTGTCACTGAACTCTGAGCATCTTGCATCATATTGGCATGGGTTTGCTTGCCTAATTCCACTCTAGTGAATTTGTAATCAGACACTTGCATCTCTTCATGTGGTTTGTCTATGAGAGGTTCTGCTATTTCAGCATATTTCATCTTATTGCTGTCAACAAACACCTGCGAGACTGTCTTAGCTTTCTTTGCAACCCTTGGTTTGGATTTCTTCAATTTCTAGAAATCAAACACATTAGGAGAAATTGCCTTTTTCTTCCTCTTTGGAGCAACTGAGCTCAACCACGGAGGAAGATCCAAGGTTCTCACATCTGAAACAACAACTGTAGTTTGTGTAGAAATGGATTCATTCTGTGACAGTTGTAATTCTAGGAGGTGCCTCAGTTTGGATAGCAACAATAGTCTGCTCAGATGACAAATTGCGACTAGGATCAGCCATGAAACAATCAAAACTTGCTGCTGATGTATCTATCTCTGGAAGTGTTATTTATGATTTCACCGGAAAGGTTGGATTTGTATCAAATACGTTCTCCAAATTGTCATGCAAGCTTCGCACAGGCATATTCATTATTGATGTAGCTGAGGAATGATGAATAGCTTCTGAAGGTGCGATTGATGAAACAAATATTGTAGAGAAAGAATCAACATCACTATCAATGGGAGACATAGGAGATATCACAAAAACAGGTATTGGAGCTTCAATGTGAGGAGACGTTTCACTTAGAATAGTAGAAGTTTCAAGAACATCTTCTTGTTGATCCGAAACTTGAATCTGTGTTTCCTCAACCTCTTTACCTTTTAGTGTTACTTTCTCCAACGGTTTTTCAATAGCCCAACTAACCCTCAACTTAATCTTGGTTCCTGAAGAAGATGCTCCTTCTTTAGACTTGTCTCTAACCTCTGATTTCAATCCTTTAGGCCCAGCTGAATCATCCTCAGCTCCAATTCTGATTTTAATAGTCTTGACACCTATGCTCTTGAGCCAAGCGTTAGTATTTGCCAAGATTGACTGAAACCTATCAAAAATAGAAGTAGATTCTTTCTGAGACCATTGTATTGCAGGAATAGGTGCATTAGCAACCTCTTGTTCTTCATATTCTGGATCTAAAATCAGCCCATCATCAATTACTCCCTCTTGAACTAAGGTCAGATTGAGATCAACAATTTGTTCCACTGTAAGCCTGCAGTAATCCATTTTATAGATATCCTTCTCTGTCCGAAGATCTACCCAAATGTCTTCGATGCGATGCACGTGCGTGAAAGCTCTTTTTATTTTGTCTTTCACTCTTCTATAACCAAATTCCACTCTGGCCTGGAGTTTCTTTAATTTTATCTCATGAAGTTCAGCCTCCATTGCTTTTGCTCTTGAGGTAGTTGTCAAGGAGTACCTCCCAACCAACAGTGGATTATGTGATGAAATGCTAACTCCAGTCTTATGTTGTGTAGCTTGTCGTGCATGCACTGTCATCAATTGCCTTGCTAACTCCATCAAAATGATTTTATCTGTTGGGTACCTTGGAAGCATATAAGGTTGGTTTTCAAAACAGCCAACTCTTATGTAAGTGAAAGTAGGGAATTGAAGGAAAAGACAACCATATTCATTTACTTTCCTCCAAGCAGCCTCAGATACCCTGTTGTTTTCCAATGCTTTGTCAAATAAACACATGAAATGACCAAAGAAAGCATCTTGGACCCTTCTATAATGCACACTACTTTGCCTCAAAGTCAGCTGATCATAATACTCCCATACAGGTACCAATGATCTATCACCTTTGGTAGAAAGGCCTGAAAACTGCCTCAATGAAGCTGCTATGTAAACCAGATATGAATTCATATAGAAGGTGAGTGTGGTGGGAACCTGTGCAAGTTGTTCACACAAACTATCACTGATAACTTCACCCCAAAAAATTGGATATTGTGCCTTTCTGATAACCACTATGAACTTATACATCCAGTTTTCAAACATATTGGAGACTTTCAATCCCACTATTCTGCTCAAAAGGGTGATTATATCATTAATTTCTTTTTTAAAATCAGACCGATATAGCTTGGGTATCCGGGTCACAAAAGGTCGTGATTTAAGAAGCCATTTGTTATTGATATGCTTAATACAATCATTCTTCTTTTGTTCATAATGATCATGAGCACTCTTCATTGTAATATCTGAATACACAGGAGCATCAAGAACTCTGAAAATTCTGTTAATGGTTTCAAAATCAAGCCTGATAACCACGTTACCATCATCATCCTTGATAGTTCTTGATTCTCTGTCAAAGCAGGATGCACATGCAAGAACAAATTCTGGCTCTAGGGTAGCAACAGGAAAAGTAGACACCAGGTGAATATGACTTCTCAGCAACAACTGCATATCATGAGAAGTTGATTTCTCAGCGCTTTTAAGAAATTCAGACATATCAACATGCCAAATCTCTGCATCTTTGATTTCATCAATGTTTGAGACCACATGAGATGGAGAAATCTCATTTTGATATTTATCATATTTGTACTTCATCTTCTTGTTTGTCAGAGAGGCTGGTTCGTCTGTCATCGAGCAAGAATCTGTAAGGCTGCAATGAAAACCCCATAAGGTCAACACATCATCAACATCAACATGTGAAGACATGGTATCCATTAACAACAAGACTCAGACCCTAGGTCAGTGAAACTGCTTTCTGAATGATGGTGGAGAATGAAGGCTAAAAACCAATTCGGATCCCGGTGGGCTGATTGCGAATGAAAGCAACATTTCGTCTTTTGGAAATAGCAAGTCAAAACATCTAACCTTGAATTTGCAATCAAGTGTTGGAAACCCGATTTTAAGGCATTTAAAAGCATTTCGGGTTTTTGAGAGCATTCAACAACTTTTATAAAGTCAGTCGGGATTTTTTGAGCATTTTGCAATTTTCAAGTTAAAGGTCGGAAAAATAAGGAGTCTTTGCAAATTTCAATTTGCAACTTCAAACTTGCAATTTTAGTGAAAAATCCCGATTTGCTATTGGGTGATAAAAACCCGAAATTAAGCCAAGGCCCTATTTTTGCAAATATGGAAATGAGGATGAAAACGAAGATGAGTGTGAATGAGTGAGATGAATTCAATGAAGGCAAATGGAAGTGGAAAATGGCTAATGGAAATGGAAAAGATGTTCTTTGAAGAAATGACGATTTCTCCATGAGAATACACGTTCTTATTGCAACTACCTCTTTGAGACAATGATATTGCCAGGCATAATGGAAATGGTATTCAGCTGCAAAAACGTTTTGAGCAAAAAAAAAATGTGTTTACTAGGGGCCGCGATTTTGCTTTGACACGTTTTTCTTTCATTGGAATTTTCTCCATTTTACAATCACGTTTTCTGGAAACAAGACCTTACTCGAAAAAGATTAAAAACAGCAGAAAAAAGAAAGCTTGTCATCACACGTTTTACCCAAAATGAAAGACCATTTTTTAAAATTGCGATCTCATTTCAATGCAAGACTTGTTTACTTCAAATCGCGATTTCATTAAGATGAACAATGTTTTTTTTAAAAAAAAAAAGGCAATTTGTGAACAAGGAAACACGTTTTCATGAAAATGCCATTGAACAAGACTTAGCAAATGTAAAATGTCTTCATTTAGACGCGATTTTAACAAGCAAAGAAAGACTAGACGAAAGATAAAAAAGGAAAGAAAATAAAGCCACATATCTCCGAAAGAGAATCTCAAAAATGGAGAGAAAACCCTAGATATTTTGCACAATCTTCAACAAAGATGGGAATATTAATAATCAAGTTGAGAAGACGCGATTTTAGCTGAAGAATTTATGAAAGCTCCAATAAAAAAGGTAAACAATCAAACTTGAACACAAACCCCTCTTGAAAATTTGGGCGAACTTCTCCAATCGGACATTTTGAGCTTAGCAACAAGTAAAAATAACACAAAAAAGACAAAAATCGGGTTTTTAGACTCTTTTAGCAACTTGTCTTTTTTCACTAATGACCAAAACTGGAATTTTTAACTTACTCAACAATTTTATTCATGAATTCGGACTTTTTTGGGCTTTTGACAATTTTGCTTTATGACTTAAAGGCCAAATCGCGATTTTGAGAGTCTATTGCAATTTTCATTTCATCACTAATGAGTAAAATCGGGATTTTGAGGCCATTTAGCAATTTTATTTTTGACAAAAGCCAAAAATCGGACATTTTTGGGATTTTAGCAATTTCACTTAAAGCAAAATCGGACTTTTTTGGGACTTTAGCAATATTGCTTTATGACTAAAAAGTTCCTACATTTGCAGTGCTGACGTAAAAACCCGAAATTGACAAAAGAACACAAGAAAAATGACTCAAAATTTTACAAAAACGGAAAGGAGAGTTGATGAAAGGATGTCCAAGGGAACCATCGATTGAAATCCAAAGTTTTACAACATCAACACCTCGTAAAACGTGTTTTAAGGAGAAAAACTTCAAATTTTTTGGTAGGTTACCCCAATTTTTGCCATGTCAAAAATTGAGGACAACAAGTTGATCCTCAACAACCCCTAAAACCCTAATTGAGATCCTTTGGAATTCTGTTATGTAATCCTCAACTGATCCATGTTGCTTAAGTTGTGTTAATCCTTAAAGTCTTTTTGTGGATGCTTTCGGTCAAATCGTTTTATAAGTTTTTGTGTGAATTCATCATAGGATGTTATGCTTTGGTGCCCTTAGGTGTGGATACCATGATGCCACCGCTCATGGGCCAAACCCTCTAGATGTAGGATAGCAAATTGTACATCTTTTTCTGTCATGGGGCTAAGGTTCAAATAGTTGTTTAATTTTTGAATCCAGGAATGTGCTGTGATTTTCCTCGACCCATCAAAATTGGGTAGGGTTAGTTTATTTACTTTTTGTCTTAAGTTCTTACTAGGTTGTCTCCTATAGTTTTTTGTTACCTCTTGTTTCTTGGCTTCACAAAAGTCCCTAAATGGGATATGTCTCCTAACCTCAGGATCCAAATTTACGTAAGTTGTAGCAATTTCCTCAATGTTAGAGGGGGTGGGGGGGGTGGTGGATTATTTCTTCTTCTTCCTCCCCCAGTGTTTCCTCCCTAGGTAGGAACAAGGGTCTTGGTAACTTAAAGGCGTAAGACATGTCGGTAGAATGATTAGAATTTATATCTTTTTCCATTTGTATGGTCGGATCTACAAGTATTACTCATGTTTTGTATGGTTTGGAGAAGTTCTTGGGTTCTTTCATTTTGTTCCATCAATGCTTGAGTTGTCATTTCCATGAATGATCTCAATTCATTTTCCACTGGCTCATCCATGTTATTGTTTTGAGTGGGGTTGGGGTTTGATACAAGTTTCCTCTTCTCCCTTTCCAAGGCTCTTTGAGCTCTTTTTTGATTTAATTGCATATATTGTTCCTAACCCTCAAGATGGTAGGAATGTTGCTCTGGTACCAATTGTAATGTGCCCTTTTGGGATTGCCCTAAATCTTGCCCTAGAATCACAAGTTTCAATGTAGTTAGGGTTATAACTTACCAATTAAATGCTTTAAGTAGGGTAAATCTTGGTTTAGATCTTGCATTCATGTTAGATAACATTGGAATATAATTCATATGATCAAACATATATAAATATTTGAACCATGTAAATACATAACTATTAAACTACACCATATCCATAATGCATAATGGGACTTTAATCATAATAGGAATTGGATGGGAAACATGATAAGTCCACCCGAATCTATCCCAACTAAGCCCAAGAGCGCGCAACGTCCAAACCAAGACAACTCACCTCTTGGCCCCAAGCGGCAAGAACATCCAGACTAAGAAAATTCCACCCTTGGGGTGGGCTACTTAGTGGGTAACTTGTATCTGCATTCCCTATTCATGCTGCCTTATCCATCCTTCTTATGATCGAGACTCCTTGAATCCGTCCTAACAACTAGTCATAGTTTAGCTTGATAGGATAGCCTTGAAAGGGTGCCTGTAAACTACTCAACCAATCTAAGCCCAAGAGCGCGCAATGTCCAAACCAAGACAACCCACCTCTTGGCCCCAAGCGACAGGAACGTCCAGACTAAGACAAATCCACCCTTGGGGTGGGCTACTTAGCATGGTAGAGCCTGTAAACTGCAACTCCCTAACTTGCTAACTACAACCTTACATTTGATTGATCATAGGATAAAGACATACAAAATATATATGTATAATCTATTCACTCTAAAGGAATAGAATCTATTACAACAGTACTATGATATATGCATGTGAGAGAAATAAAAAATTCATAAAATAATTTTTGCACACTATCCTTATAATTCATTCTAGATCCTATTTACTGTATCAAATGTCTGTATGCCTGCAACCACTTATATTAAATCTGATTGATATATCTGAATTGCAGATTGCTTTGATTTTCTAGTAGAAGGTGATAGAACTCTTTATTCTTCCTTCCCTCCTGATTGCTATTGACTTTACTTCTTATATCTGTGAAAGGCTAGAGACGCCCACCTTCATGTTATGAATTTGTCCAAGAGGTATGCCCATTCGTTTAACGGATAATTAATATTATCCCTTAATATTATCACTCTTTTGAGGGAGATCGCTGTCCTTTAACAAAATTAATATTTATTAATATTATCCCTTAATATAATCACTCTTTTGAGGGAGATCGCTGTCCTTTAACAAAATTAATATTATCGCTTAATATTATCACTCTTTTGAGGGAGATCGCTGTCTTTAAACAAATCTTTGCAACTGCCATTGTTTACTTTAAGTACTATCTTTACACTTAATCTCTATATTTCCATCGCTGCCTTTAGATCATTGCATTAATCACAATTATTTTGTCTTCGAAATACAATTGCTATCCAGAGGTAATTGCTGTTATAATGGCATATAGTCATTGCTACTCTCATTACATTATAATCGCTGCATATATATTAATCCATGCTTTCTTCCCTACTATTCACATGGGGGCATGACAATACAGTTGACAGACAGATAGGGGTATTGGGACACCTTAAGTTTATATTATCAAATACGGTTGTGTTTGTTATACAATTCAATTAAGCAATGTTAAGGAAGCACATGAAAGAACACACAAGTCGTAGATATGGATGAGACAAAGATTTATGGCAAAAAACCCACTAGCAAAAGGATATTCACAATTGTATTATTTAGGAAAGATACATCCAATACAACAGGTCACTTTCACATGGTCTCAATTTGTAGACGAAAGTATACAACCTCCAATTCGGACTTCACACCTTCAGGGTACAACAAATTAGACCAACATCCAACTAAGCCAACCTTGTTTCATTTGTACAAGCAAATAGATATAGCCTAGACAACTGTCTAATAGCCTAACTGCTCACATGGAATACCAAAAGTCACACAACCATCTCATGACCATACCATGATGTCAGCATACTGTACATAACATGCAACATGACCACTCCATATGGATGACCACAACTCATAATAAACCATTGCTGCTTATGACCAATCAAAGGTTGTTGACCTGCATCTCCTAAATTGTGTACATATATTCCTGCACTACAACCAAACACTATCTGTGGCTTGTACCTCCATGCACCACCTAATTGATCCTCGTCGTTTGCAGTACCTCCATGCATCCCCTAGAACATGGCCTTACTTCTAGGCATCATTGCATGTCCTCCAATAACTTACCAAAACTGTTTATTAGTCTATGAATAGATAACTGTCAAACATGAACTTAAAACAAAGTCCATCAACTTCTGCCACTGGTAACCACACCAGGAATGCTCTATAGGTGAATAACACGCCAGAGTTCCTACACAATTCATGATTAACAAATCATGGTTCTGAAATATGTACAAATGCAAACTAACCAAATTTTTTATTTTTGGAGATTATATATTTTTTAATACTTTTATATGCTTCAAGTGTTTGAGTTCCACTAATAAACTGAAATTGCTTGCAGGGGTTTCAAGATGTATTTTGATGAGGAGTCGAGACCATTCCGAAAGCTAATTAATTTCTAGAATTTATTATTGGATGGTAGTTTGAGGTCCCGGTGGAGCCACAATATTGGAGCAACCTTTATACAATTAAGTTTTAATTTTTAAACTCAGCTTCGGATGATGATTGGTTCATGTGGACAACCAGCAGACCTGGAAGACATATTTGATTCTGTTGTAAAACTGGAGGAGCAACATATTCAGCAAGGGTACAATGAGGGATTCAAAGAAGGAGTAGAGTTGGGGAAAGTGGAAGGAAGAGATGTCGGTTTGAAACATGGTTTTGAAGTAGGGGAAGAATTGGGTTTTTACAGGGGTTGTATCAATGTATGGAAAGCTGCCCTTGAGATTGAACCAACTGTATTCTCTACAAGGTTTCACAAGCAGATACAACAGCTAGAGGTATTGGCAGATAAATACCCACTTCTTGATCCAGAAGACAAGTCTGTTCAAGATATTTTAGAATCCATGAGAACAAAATTCAAAGCCATCTCAGCAACATTGTTGGTCAACCTTGAATATAAAGGGTATCCAAAGAGTAACAATACTGAGTTTTGAGTGAGTATAAAATAGTTATTCATATGTTTGGCATGTACATGTTCGGGAAATTACGGAATGCTCTGCCTGTGTTAAACAACATTTTTCATTAAAACATGATTTGGGACCTCTTAATTCTTGTTTTAAGTTGGGGAAATTTTGGATTAAAATTTAGGTGGACAGTTGCCAGACATTTTGAATATTTGGTGTAATGCAAAGCAGGTGAGTCTGAAACAGGTTATCCAGCTTGAGCCAACACCTGTTCCTCAATCTGTAAAAGCCTTTGCCCCTGCAACAATAGCTAATCTTGGACCAGTGTTTGACTTTTTTGGTTGTGCTATTGAAGGCTTATATTTGGTTGTGCTATTGAAGGATCATATTATTGTAGAGGTGAATGGGGGGATAAAGCCTGACAAAATTTTGATTTCTTCAATAACCGGTGACTGCAATAGATTCAGTCACGATCCAGTGGAGAATTGTGCCGGGATTGCAGCAAAGGCAACCATGGAATTGCTTGGAATTCTTTCTGTAGGCTTGTCACTTTCTCTTCATAAGGGTCTGCCTTTGGGAAGTGAGCTTGGCTCAAGTGCAGGTAGTGCAGCAGCAAGTGCTTTATTTGGGAGTAAATTAACAAAAGTAGACCTATTTGTCCTTCAGACTGAACTATAGAAGGGGAAAAGAAAGGCAATTTGAGAAGGGCCGGCCAATAGAATTAGGGCTAAATTCTCTGCCCATAGGTCTGGTATCATTGAGCTGGATGATAATACTCTAGAAAGTTCGTTTGAGGACCAGGTCAATTTTATAAATTTTATAACCAAAAAGTGGCATGCAGCTTCAGGCCTTAAGAAGCTGGCTGCTCCAAACCAGGCCTGTGTTCTGTTTTGGTTTCTCTATCATTTGTCTGTATTTCTGTTGGTTTTCTGCTGTTCTTGTTGGCCTAAGGGTTTTTTTTTAAGTCTGACATCTTGTGGGGCCTGTCTCTTCTGCTTGTTGGCATTTGCTTTTGTACAAGAGTTTGGGTCCTTTCAAAAACCCATTTTTATCTTTATCCAAAATGAAAGCAGACCTTGTTGTGGCTGGATTGGAGTCGGAAGCAGTTGTAAGTGGCGATCATGCATATACTGTTGCTCCAACTGTGATGGGTGGTTTTGTTCTTGTTCAGAGTCATAGTCCACTTGATCTTATCTCCCTTCCATTCCCTAATGATAAAGGTCTCTTCTTTGTGCTTGTCACTCCTGCTTTTGAAACCCCAATAAAGAGAATGTGAGTAGTGCTTCCAAAAGAAATTACTATGAAATATCATATATTGAATTGTAGCCAGGCATCAGCTCTTGTTGCAGCTGTCCTTCGGGGGGATCTTCTTCTTTGGGGAGCTGCACTATCATCAGATTCTATAGTTGTACCAATAGAGCCCCCCTAATTCTAGGAATGTTGGAAGTCAAGAAAGCTGTTCTTGAAACTGGTGCATACTGTTGTAGCTGTTATAAACACTATAGAAAAAGGAAAGGCTATTGCTGAAGCCATGGTGGATATGTTTCTAATGGAAGGGAAATTGGAAGCTTCTGTATGGGTTGAAAAGCTGGATAGGACTGGTGCACAAGTTGTTTAATCAGAGCTAGAGAATTGCTCCTCTTTACATTTATTTTTGTTCTTTCAAATGTTTGTTTCTGCGTTTTGTTGTTATTTATGCTAATTTACAAGAGATTAAGCTATAAGAAGTCCGATCTATGTTTCAATTTTTCAAATGTTTTATTTGGAAGGAACTTGGGTATCGAACCATTGCTATCTGCTGTTAAAATTCTACCATCTGTCAACTGGTTTCTGCTGAGTTATTGTTTAACCAGTCTCATTACTTTTTGTGCAATTGTTTACAACTCTGTTTCTTAAAATGGCTTTTTCATATATTTATGTGAAGAAAGCAATGACAAGTGTGATGATATACACCCGGACTCATTCTTAGATGCCTCAATAAAGCATTTACTGTTCACTAGATGTACTATTTACGTGCTGTATGACTGTTGTCTCCTTTATATTCCAACTATGTAGCTTGGCATTAGTGAGTAATGTTTGAAATCAGAGTCTGCTTGAATTTAAATTAAATTATAATTACTGATTGATGCTTATTGTCAAGTTATGACATTGAAACCAAAGAAAATAGCACATTCAAATCTTTAATACAAGCTGGGTTAGATTTTTATTTTTCAAAGCTTGTGAAATATTTATGCATTATTCTATAGATATTTCATGAAAGCAATTATATGAAATCTAATGCTACAAGTTATGGAAGAAGAGAGACGAATTAACAATGTAGTTCTACATATCTATCATTTCAATCCATGGAAGATGAGGGCACGTATTAGTTTTAATTATGCCCTTTTCTATGCACGTTTTTTGTGAGAACCATAATGGGGCCTGCTTATGAGCTAGAGTCATCTTCTAGTAATTCCTTCGGGGCAACTGTTGATTTTCTTTGTTTTCAAAGAGAATGTTTGCCTGATCATTTGTTTGAAAGACTCAGTGAGTTAGTGGTGAATGAAACGATAAATCATCATCCTCTGCTTGTTAAGTTCAATGCTACGATGGTTTCAACTTTCTGATATAGAACACTAATTTACAAAACAAGCAATATATCTGTGCATGAATATGTACTGATAAATTAAGAATAGGTTTTCCAAGAACAAGGTTTGGGCAGCTCAAAGATTCAAACTTTTCATTAGGAAAAAGCTATTTAATTGATTTTTAACCTTTCGGTTTCACCAAGATGATCATAAAATAAGAGTTCTTTTAATCTCAGTGTGTAGCATACTTTTTTAGCGCAATTTCTGAGTTAACTATCCATCTGCAGGATCCATCTGGCTTTGCATTTGAGGTACCATTAAACAAGAAAATAAAATGGGATGGGATGACGTACTTGTCAACTCTTATCCCAGATGGCATCATTTTTTATAATTATTTGTGCTGTCTTCGTTTTAAGTTCATTTTTTATTAGATAGCTGGCGTCCTTTTAACATGATTGAGGCTCTTCACTTGCAAGCTTAAGGTCAACGTTTCTTCAACGGAATCTGATATTAGATAGGGGTTCACTAAAAGGGTGGGTGTGTTAATCATGCAGGAGAGTTTTCAAATGGCACTAAAAAAATTCTCACATTATATTGCTTCTCGGGTTATCTTTATTACGGAGGAGAGCTCTCAATGTCACTTAAAAACTTCATAGTACAATGATTTCGTGGGGAAGTATATTGTAGCAAGAAGGTGCAATGCATCATTTTGTTAGCAGCTTAAACCCTAATTTTTGTTCTTTAAAAATAAAATTATTGCCTTACAATCATTTTCATTACGTCTTAAACCCTAATTGTAACTAGCCAAATTTTTTATGTTGGTGTAAATAGCTGTTTTATCTATCTAAGTCCTATTTACATGTTAAGTCCACTCAGGTCTGAGGAGAGAATCTTTCTATATAGTTCTAGTTGTGGTTATATATTATCTTATTTTTTAACATTCAATGTTTGTGTTATAGGTCATTTAATATTTGTTGAGGTAGTTGTCTCTTTGTACAAGATTAAGACACATGTTAAGATTTTGTCTAATCTTATCTCACAACTTGCTTTATAAGAAAAACATCATAGCAAGACATCATTTGTACATGATATTCAATCTGGTAATTTTGCATCCATAATTATAGCATGATATTTTTGTCATTTTTTTTTTGTGGAAGTTATTGTTGTCTTGTAGGTGAGTTTGGGGTGTTGAGGAGTTCACCATAAACTCTTACATGGTATCTTATATTTTTTTGGAGAGCATCAAAAGTTTTTTTCTTTTCTAGATTTCATTGCAAAAAATCCATACAATACAAAATCTTCATTGTATGGCATCGTCAAAGTCTTGTTGTTTGTGGTCGACGTTGGCAACATTCTTGTGGAATCGACATATTTTGAGAATCAAAACAACATATTTCTTGGAGATTCTTTGCGTAGGGTACTTTACTTGCGTCGCATGGTACTCTGATCATATCGCTAGGGTATGGTTTCGTTGGCGTTGGCATGGGCATGTTGGTACAAATTGGTTTAAATATTCACAAGATTTAATATTAACAAATTTTGTTTTTAAACCCTGCAAAATAAATTTTTATACACCAATGGTTTTGTTAGGCCGCGGTCATGGGGTTAAACCTGAGTGGCTCCTATCCACAAGAGGGTTATGCCCTGCGTGGCACGCGAGAGTCGCCATTGGGAAACACTTTTTTTAAAATTGTGCTTAATCAATTGGTCACATGGGTGTTTAGGGGACTATGGCCCAAGGCCCCAAATTTTGCCCCCTTATGCTCAAATTGAGCATTTTTTTTTTCAAAATGTCATAACTTGTAATCTAGAGGTTGTTTTTAAAAAACGAGATATCGTCAAAAAGTTGGTTCGATGTACTTTGTAATGTTGCAGAGCATTTTCCAAAATTTTGTTGTTTGGAGACATTTATTGCTATTTGAAGTTAGATATTCATTTTTGATTTTTGAGCTCATAACTTTTTGTCACGATATCCAATTTTTGCTATTCTTGTGATGTTGGAAAAGTATTAAGGAGCTCTATCATGCCATCTATGCACTTTTGTTCCAATTCAACCCCATGTATCTTTTATTTAGATTTGTGCATATTTACATTTTGGTTGATCACTTGGATATACTGCCACTTGGGAAGGTGCAATTTTGATCTATGCATTTCATTTCAATTCTAGAACAATGTTTTATTTCTTGTTGCTTCATTTAGATTCTAGGGTTGCTCCATATTGAGAGTTTTCTAGTGTTCATTGGCATTGGGATTGTTGTTGCTTTATCATGATTCCAGGTTTGCTCCACAATCGAGAGTTTCCAGTGTTTCTACCATTAGAATTATCTTTCCTTTGCTTGCCTTGATTAAGGTTCCAAAGTTACTCCACTATTTTTCTTTCAGTGTTTCTTTGTAGTAGGTTATCTCATTGGGGAGGGGGGTTAAATGGTCTCTCTTCGTCTCTCTTATGGGGGGGGGGAGGTGTCTTTTTCCTCACATGGGGTTTTGTCCTCTCATGCTTCATGGAGAGCATTATTGATCTTATCTCTATTTTGAGGAGGAGTTTTGTCCCACTAGGTTTTCTTCTTTTCTTTGTTTGTGAGAGATTGAATTTGCATATGTACATGGGTTCCTAACATAACCTTGTAGCCAAGACCTATTTTTGTGTTGTTTTCATAATAATACTCTCTGAGTTATACTTAAAGGGGTGGTGGTGTAAATAAGTGTTTTACCTATCTAGGTCCTATTTACATGTTAAGCTCACTTAGGTCCTAGGAGATAATCTTTCTAGATAGTGTTACTTTTCACTAGATATTATCTTATCTTTTGGCATTTAATGTTTGTGTCTTAGGTCATTTAATATTTATTGAGGTAGTTGTCTTATTGTACAAGATTAAGACACATGTTAAGATCTTGTCTAATTTTATCTCACAACTTGCCTTATAAGCAAGGCATCATATGTACATAATATTCAATTTGGCAATCTTGCATCCATAATCATAGCATGATAGTTCCGTCATTTCTCTATTGTGAAAGTTATTGTTGTCTTGTAGATGATCTTGGGATCTTGAGGAGTTCACCATAAACTCCTACAATGTATTCATTAATAATGATCTATCAATGTAAAGACACATTAAGATACACCATTTTTATTTTACTAACAATTTTTTTATAAGTAATCCATTTTACTTGTATCAACATGAAATATCACTATTGTGTCATACAAATTCATTATATATACTGTTGGCAAATGGTCAACGCTCCCCTTGGGATTCGTGACATGGACTAACCGCCTCCCATGGATCCGTTAACTTTGGCAATTGTATTGGGCATTAACAGGTCAATCTTTTGGTGCAACGACAATTGTAGGCCAACAAGTGGTATTAGAGCCAAAGGTGCCGGGTTCGAATCCCCTCGGATAACGCTGAGGGGGATTTTGTTGGCAAATGGTCAACACTCCCATCGGGATTTGTGACATGGACTAACCGCCTCCCATGGATCCGTTAACTCTGGCAGTTGTATCAGGCATTAAGAGGTCAATATTTTGGTGCAACGACAATTGTAGGCCAACATATACAAGTCATAGAAGCATGTATATCCTAATAGATGACAATCATGGTAGGGATCAACTAAACTATGTAAAGAACACAATATGCTAGAATTTCTAGTGCATTATGAGGTCTTGAAAACAATAATATAATCTATCAAATAAAACAAGTATAATACCAAATAGATATAATGAGTTTTAATGCCAAGAATTTAATTAGTTGGTATTTCGTTCATGGTTGACACTAAATTTGAATAGGTTCATTGCAAGTTTTCAATGATTTTTAGTTTAGATGGAAAATTGTAAGATAATTCCAACCAAGTGAACAAGGAATCCTTACACATCTCGATCAAAAGGTCTTTGTTGGCTTGTTGAGGGGGTTAATGATGATAATATCTCAATGTACTAGGGTAAGTATAGACTAATTATACATAGGCTCACCATTTTATGACCAATCCATTTATCATGTACACACATGTTGATTAGTCAATAACAAATAAGTGAATGCAATCCTTTTTTTGGTTCACAATTAGCTATGATGATAAGACAAACATACCATATTATTTGAGGTCATCATAAGTAATGGCATAGTTGCTTAGAACAACAAACATGCAATGCAACTTAGTACTTTTGACATGACATCAATAGTTATTAATTAGTTCTATTACATTTTATTCAACCTTTCAGATTGATAGATCATGGTTCTTATTGCATGTGTACCATTGGTGAAAGATGCCCTATTATTGGTATGGTGGGTAGATTTTAGTATCTATCACTTGCATGTAGGCTAGACCCTATGATGTAGTCAGTTGCTCCTATTTTCAAAACATGTTCCTTAACTTCTATCATTTGGAATACAGTTATAAGCTTATTTGCTCTACAAGTTATAAGATTTATTGGTTCAATGATCATTTTAGGAAGATGAGGACAAACCATGTTTGCAAGAGTGATAGTCCTCTACCTACGCTCTTGTAGTGCCCCCATCTTAATTGTATGTGTGTTTCCATAGAAGTCAATTCTTGTATTTGATTTGGTTCTGACTTATTGTGGTGAAACAAAGTATATGGATACACCTAACTAGATAATTATCACTCAATACCATACTTAGGTTATAGTCTTATTGAAGTTTAACATAAACTTGAGTTGGTACTCCATGTTCAATTCTTCAAAAGACAATTGTAGCCTTGGCGCCTTACTTATGCAAACATAAGACACTACATAATATAGGCAATAATTTGTTGATGCATTCATCTTCTAGTACCCTTCCACCCTCCTAAACAACTTTGATTAACAATAAGTATCAACCCTAATTAATTTCTTGATTGACATTTGACTTTCCATACTTAATACCTATTACCCAAAATTCTCCCCTAAAACACCTCTAGTACCTTAATTTTTTAATATATATAAATATAAAACCCCTTACAAATGTAGTTGTCACTACACAAACACAACACTAAACATCCTAATTTTCTTCTCTAACCTTTATTTCTTTTGTCCCATAACATATCATTAATCTATTCATGCTAATAATCTAATTAAAGAAAGGGGGTTAATCATAACTATAATATTATTCATATTTTATGTTCTAACACAATGATAATTTACATTGCATTAAAATCCTCATTTTGTTATGAAAGCATAGCTATATACCTATCATTCATGTTTTAACTTAATAATATTTGTAATGTTGAATTTGCATGTTTATGTATTTTTTCATTTAATTTTGTGTTTATTTTGAGGAATGTCTTAATACATGTATATATTGATAAATGGCTTAATCATGTGTGAAGTTCAGCTCCCTTCCCTACACTATTTGCCTATCCACTTACACATATTTCAATACACTTATTCCTTACCTCACTCATATGTACACATATCTTGATATATTCATATTATACACACATTGATCACACCAATTTATGCACATATCTCTATGTTTTTTGTTAGCTGCCCTAATATGATTGTTTCTATGTCTTGGGGTTTTATGGTTGTGGGATTGACCTTGCAGTCATAGACGACCCTCCCAAAGTCAGAACTTGGTTGACTCTTGTCCATGCATTTCCCACCAAGGACCAACAACATACAAATTTGTGCAATTTATTGTTATGTCCTTGTATTTAAGGGCATTCGATGCATTCATTTATACATCTATTCATCTCAACATCACATCTTTCGTATACCATTCACACATCATTCATATTTATAGGAGAAAACAATTCAGTTGGTGCAATAAAAGGAACTTAGATTTGCATGATCATCTTAGGAACATATGCATGTTTGAAGAGTGTTGTTAAATTTTCACACATTTCCATGGTTTGACTTTGGAGAACACATCCCCTTGCAGCATGATGGCAATTATTCCAAGGTGTTTTTACCACTAGTCCTAGGTAGCATAAAAAACAAAAGAAGTAGAGCTGAATCAAGAAAAAAAGAAGAGTTATACATACTATGAGGTAATTTCTACAAATACATGACATTTTTGTTGACAAAATATTTTGATTTTGATATGAGTTACAAAATGGAATATGATCTCTTCTTGATCCTAATATATCACAAATTCCATAACCTTCACATGGATAATTCATTCTTCAATTTCAGAGCTAAGTATATTTATTATTCACATTTATTTCTATTACTTTGACATTAAATTTAACGATACACTAGCCCACATATATTATCATTAAATTAGTATGTTTTAATTGTGCTTATTTGTACACATGTTATTTGAATAGCCTATACTAAACATATAAGGACATATATTTTCCTTTACATTTTTGATGTACTTGATTAATCTTGCACAACCTATACTTTAGGATTTTTATCAACATTACAATTTTTAGATCTCATATACTTTTGATTTATCATCTATTTTTAGATTCCAAGGGTTTCCATTGAATTTATTTGCATATTTTTGAATAGGGTTTGGGTCTACATAACGATTTACTTATCTTCCCATCCTCCCACCCTAAGAATTTATCATTATGACACCTCCTACAACTTGTTCCTTGGTTAATCTACATACATTCATTTTAGATTTTGACATGTTTCTATCTTTCATTTCATGACACATCTATACTTGATATACTTATGGATTTTTATCAAATGGATGTGCACATGTTTTTTATAGAGGTAGTGTTCTGTCATGTTCTATCTTTTCCCTTTTGTGTCAAACTGGATAGTGCAAAGCCTATCTTATTAGAAATACTTTGTTCATTTACACATACATTTGATGATGATGATCCCATGCCTTGTAACACTAATGAGCATACACTAAATAATGCTTTACCATATGAGTCACCTATAAATGATATTAATGTACCTAGCAATCATACATTTTTCATGTCATGATAGCATTATCTCTATAGATTAATATATTTTGAATGGGTTGCCTTATCTATGATGATGGTATAGTGATGATTATCTTTCTACATCTTGTGTTGAATCTATGGATACTTGTCCTTCATGTGGTGTTTCTTCACATGATGATAGCTTATGCCTCAATAATCATTCATTATCTTCCCATGTAGACTTGGTTGATGTTTCATTGCCTTAAATTCTACATTACATGCTGACAATTTTAAACGAAGTAGAGGTGTAGATTTCACTTTATACACTAATCTATGAGAGGAGGTACCTGCAAAAATTAAATTGATCACATAGTTACAAGGAAATAAACATAAAAATATACGAGAACACAATGATTTTAAATGGTGAAAACCCTTTCACGAGAAAAAACCCCACAATTCAAACAAATCTATTATTTAGTAACCAATAGTTAGAGTACACTTGTAGAGTCTGGGAATTTACAAGAGTATCACCAACAAGAGTTTTGGAGTAATTTTGGCACCATAACATCTACAAAGCTCACAATGAAACCTCCATCTCAAGGAACTAATAAAATGAAAATAAAAAAATGAAACCCTCAAATGGTAGCTAGGAAACCATGAGCTAAAACCACTCAAAATATGGTGCCAAAATCTCTAGTCAAAATTCAATACCCAAATTCCAATATGAGTCCACAAGCTAAATAAATACATTTCTTGCACCTATTATAAATTTGTCATAATCTACTCACCAACTTGGTTGTCCCATTATCTCTATTCAATAATGCCTTATGATGTTTCATAATATGCATCATAAATTGGTCAACAAGTGTATCTCTTTATAGCTCTCTTGTGCATTATAGATTGTCTTACATTTTTGATGCGGGGTCAAATTTTAGGAGCATAACTTTTGATTCGTGAAGTCAATTGAGCCTCCCCACTTTTTGTAAATTGAAGTTACTAAAAATCTCCATGTTGTCATAACTAGTTAGCTCTAGTTAAGGTCTGTTTAATTTTTTTTAGGGCCAAAATTAACCAGTATAGTTTTGAAATTGTATTTTTGGGTTCTATAGCCTAATTTTTTTATTTATGTTCTTAACATTAGGATGTAAGGTTGAGACATCTATCTTAACATTCTCCTACATGCCAAACACCTTGCAAGAGGAAAGGGAATACAAATACTATCAACTATTTGCTAGGGGTAGAGAGTCTCATAGACTTAGGACACCTAAACTTCTTTGTGTTGACTAGCTTCATCAATGCATCTATAACATAGTAAAAAATATCAACTCCAATATCACCCTCATTCTCTACCATGTCATGAAGAAAATGGTAATAGACGTCTATGTGCTTCATCCTATGATGAAAGGTTGGGTTCTTTGCTACACATATGGCACTTTGATTTTCATAAAGAACTTTGATAGCTCTTTGAATCAACTCTACATCTGAACAAAATTTCTTAAGATATATGGCTTCTTAATTGGCATGAGTAGTTTCCATGTCCTTAGCCTTTGTAGTGGACAAAATCTAGCAGTTCCCATGTATTTAGCCTCTATAGTGGACAAAAGCAAGCAATGCCCTATACTTAGCCTTTTTATCGAAAAAAATCAATGACAAGTTGTTTGGTTCTCACCCAACTAATAACACCACTAAATAAATCACACCTATCTATACGCGTATCTTTTGTTGTCAACATCTCTCCTACTCAATTGGAATCCCCAATTCCATGAATATCCATTAAGTGCTATTTCCTTATAGAATTATCATGATAACAAATAGAGTACTTGGAGGTATCATGATGTCTTTCTAGAATAATCAACTGTAAAATATACATAATATAAAGAAATAAATTAAAGGAACATTAGAAAGACCAAATACATTTGAATGAATCAATTCTAACACTCTAGAAGATTTGTGAGAATTAGAATAAAATTAAACACAACACTATTTATCATATATATATATATAGTTTTCATAGAAATCAAACTCAAGAGTACTACCATTCAACCCCTCAACAAGATTTTAATTTTTTAGTCATTAGACCTTTCTCATTTATATGGTCCATTCTCTAGTGCCATATGTAGCATTGTTTTCTTTGCAAGTTTCTTGCTCTTAGAATCAAGAAATCACTTAAATATCTCAAAAGCATGACCATCATAAGTACACACAACACTCCTCTTTCCTTCTTGTTAAAATGGTGAAGGTGTAGATTTTGCATATATATTCACTAGAGAATAAAAAACTATGACACTAAACAATGCATGCATCTAGTTGAAATAAAGTGCCCACATGAACACTTCTATCAAACAACATAGCAACTCTCACCATCTTACATCCTCTACTAGAGAAAACAATTTGCACTCCTATATTATTAAATTTCCTAATTATTAACAAGTTTTGAACCAAAACTAAGGTATGCAAACCATCATTGATTCCTTTCACTCATCCATTAGAGAATCTAATCTAGATGCTACTATGGTTAATGATGCTTGGATGAGAATCATCAAAGATACACTTTCTTTCCATCATATTCTTCATACTTATAAAATTATCCTCGATGGGAGATCATGTGGAAGGAAGCTCCAAAGTCTATTGACCATTCACCTTTAGATGCATGTGTTTCCAAGGATATGACAAAGGCACTTTACCATCCTTTTGTGAAGATCTATTCGAATCATCATCGAACTTTCTTCTCCTTACAATATCTTTTGAAGTTCCCGATCTTGTTGCAATTCCAACTCTTAGCCTTGGGCTTTCTATGAGATTTGGATCTACAATTTTATTTCTTGTTGTCCTTCTTGCATATCTTCTTCAATCTTCCAAAAACATATAGGGCCTCTTTAGTAGATTCAAATAATTTTCATCACATCTCCATTGGGAGTAAATCAACCACTATTTTATCCATTTAAAGCTTTAAGACAATTCTCTTGATTGTTATCACCAAGTGATTCCACGAGTTTGGAAAATAATATAAAAGTGTCATACAACAATCCTCCATTTTCACTCCAATAGAGTGCAATTGGGTCACGATCATGTTGAATGTATTCAAATGATTGGGCATAGAACCATCATAATCTACTTTCAAACTATATGTCTTTCTTAGGAAAATTTTGTTAATTATGGATTTAGCTTGGTTATAAAGTCTCAATTTCTTCCAAAGAGCTTGAGAGGTGGTTTTTCATGTATATTCAACAAAACTACATCTGCCAAGTAATGAGGCCCTTCACCTTTCTATCCAAGAAATTCTAGCTAACCCATGACATTGTAATTGGTTTGGATTTGAATACAACCCATAGATCTCAATCTAGAAGCATATCCTCCATCTTGAGCTTTCAAAGCTTAAAGTTAGTGTTAGTGAACCTTTCCATCTCTATTCTTGGCGTGCTTACAATTTTTCTAGAGAAAGATCTGTTTTTGTGTGAGGTCCCACTCAAACCAATATTAGATTAAAAAAATGTTCCTAATACTTAAGACCCAAGGTGATCAAGCTTTGATACCAAATGAAAAGGAAGTATAGGTGCAAAATACACTTCCAACAATAATTTATGAGGGGTATGTGCAAACATTAAAATGATCATACAGTTATAAATAAATAAACATAAGAGCAATGCACCATAACAAAATGATTTATGTGGGAAACTCATTTTGAGAGAAAATCCCACACTCTAAAGCAACTAAATGTATTATTTAGTTATCAAGATTACAATGCATTTGCATAGTCCAAGCCTTTACAAGAGTATCGCCAACAAGAGATTTGGAGCAATTTTGAAAACATAATGGTACTTGCAAAACTCACAACGAAACCTCCATTTCAAGCACTTGATAAATAGGAGAAACAATACATGAAACCACAAAAATGGAAATTAGAAAAACATGAGCTAAAATCACCTATAACATGGTGCCCAAATCCTAAGATGAGTCAATAAGAAAAAAATAACATTTTATTCACTTTTCATAAGATCACCATAATCCACTCACCAAATTAAGTGCTCCATTTTGACTCCATTATCTCCATTATGATGTATCATAATGTGTCTCATAAGTTGCTCAACAAGTTTAAATCTCTCTTACAACTCTCTTATGCATCATATATGCTCTTACATTTTTTGATGTGTTCGGCCTAATTTTTGGAGGTCATGAATTTAGATTCGAGAAACTGATTGAGTTTTCTTTAAAAAAATAAAAAAGTCTTGGAGAATCCATGTTGTTGTAACCCACTTGCTTCATTTATGGTCCATTTCAATAATTTTTGGGGCCAAAATCAACCTTTATAGCCAAAAAATTGCATTCTTTGTGTTCTCAATGTTAAGATGCAAGGTTTTTGATTAAGGTAAAAGAAGGTTTTGAAGGGGCCCCGAAACCCTTTAACAGTAGATAGCGAAAGGATAAAGCATTAAAAGTTCAACAAAAGATGAAGAGCTGCCAGCAAAGAAAAACCAGAGACCAGCGCAGAGACAACACAGAATAAAAAACCAGCAAAACACTTGCAGAAAACCAACCACTAGGCCAGATTTCTCAGGATATCAACGACCTCCTTTTCCAGGTTGTCCATGTTAATAGCATCTTGCTTCATGTCCTGTATGTCCACAGGGGGCTTGCCCAACTTCCTTTTCGGATTGGCTCTAGTGCATTTGCTTGGCCCAACCCCTTTCGCCCGACCTGGATCTTTGACCTCCTCCACATCCACCACAGATTTTACCTGATGAGCCCTTTCCAGATTTTTGACCATCATGTTCATGGTACTGGCAGTGGATTTAAGAATTTTGTGGCTCATTTCCAAAACCTTATGAATAGATTCTCTTACATTTTTTAGCCTCCCCTCAATATCAGAAAGTTCACCTTCGAGATTGTTCTTGAAATGCTCCAAATCCTCCATAGTTTTCTTCAGGCACTCAACCATATATTTCTTTTCATCTTCCGTCCATAGGTCCTTAGCTCTTCCTTTGTCCTTGCTCGTGTTATCAACCCCCTCCACCTTTTCCAACCTACTATTATAACCCCTTTGATTAAGCTTTATCTCCTTTATCTCGAAGAAGGCCCACCTAATCAGACGAAAAAAATCAACAGAACCATTGCGAGCAATTGCAAGGATGTCACCAGGGTACTCGTGCTCAGCTTTGAAGTAATGGTCATCTTCCTTAAGATCACTAGGGTACCGGGGCCTATCCTCCCTGTCCGTTGTAGGATAGCTAAAGGTCTCAGAAGAATTGGTATGCTGGGGTTCCTCATGGTCAATGTGGTAGGAAGGGTCCTCCAATTTTCTTTTACCTTTCCCTTGGTGAGGAACACTGGGAGTACCTTTCGGTTTCAAATTGGAAATGTCAGACCCAGGATAAATAATTTTGGCCCTGCTAGTAGACATCATTGCGCTGGGTTTAGGAAGGGCACAAGAATTAGACTTGATTTTGACATTGCCCTTTTTCTTGGCTTCCATAGGGTGCTCTTCCTCCCCCTCCATTTCAATATCCCACTCATCTTTGTCCATATAACTATCACCCAACTCCTCCTTATCAGAGACAGAGTGAAGAGAAGGGGTATGATGGATGGCCGACAAAGCTTTAAAGTGTTCATAGATTAGAACAAGTAAAACCTCATGAATTATGGGATATTAGATCGGATTAGACACATGGTCTTGAAGATTCAAATTTAAAGAAGTAGAGAGGTAAAAAGGAAGGGGGACCCTAATCTGGTGCCTAAAATGGTTTGGGAGCACAAAGTGACACCCAAAAATTCTGGTGTATCTCCCGTCCAACGTGATATACTCTATGATAATCGTCAACACCTCCCTCCACAACAACTTGATTTTCTAGCATCATAGCTACTCTTAGTAGCCCGTAATAGGTCCTCCCTTTCCTTGTCAGTGCGAGGGAAATTCTTAACCGCCTGGTCGGAGAGCTTCCTATCTCTATGAAACTTGAGACCCTCCACCGGCATACTGGTTACCTCAGAAATTAATTGTTCATCGATCTTCACTTTCCTTCCAAACAAATTAATTATGCCATTATTCCAGTCCTTCGTGAAAATCCTGGTAACCTCTTGATCCCTACCATGGAGCTTCTCCATATAGCTCGTGATGCCACCCTTCTCCAGTACCCTCCACAATTTTTCATTGGTCTTCAACTCACTGCAATCAACCAGTTCCAACCTGCAACGCTTGCTGCCCATTCTGTCTGCGATGCAACCTTTCTTCGAAGACTCCAGATTCCTCTATTCGTGAGCACAAAAATGCCCAAAAAGCGTGCGAAGCACCAAAGATTAATGAAAGCATGAAATCTGCGATACTCCACCCCTCGAAGAAAAATGATGAAACGACAGTACCAAGAATGTTTCGGAAAACCCGCCTTCACCTTAATCATTATTCAGAGAGCGAAATTGAACTTGTAGACACATAAAAATGTCCTTGTAATCATTTTTAAATCATTTCATGTTTCATTCAATTATCCATATATTATAACCATTTATTCATAAGCATTTATAGGCATCTATAAGCATTATTCATAAAATCATTTGATCATTTATCGTTTACCATTTAGGCATAAATCACTAAAATATCATTAAATCACTTAATAATCTTTCCATTTATCCATTCATCTCATATTCATATTTTATGCATTTCCATTCAAATATTATACTCATAAAACCCATGTCCATAATCACTTCATTAAAACCATTTTCATAATAATTTATCCACCATAAAATATTAATACATTAATGCATTTACACATTTCATGCATTTGCATATTCATTTAAAATATCACAAATATTCATTTACCACCTACATGCATTTATCCATTTCAATATTTTATCTTACCCATCTCATGCGTGTGGGATATTTTCCTCCAAGCCAATCTCTTATCCCACACTCCTTCCACAACTTGCATTCACCCTAAAGATTCCTATTTTAAAAGGACTCTCTTCTCATTTTGACCCGGACACGAATCTTGCACATACACATATCCTCATAGTTTTGCTTAATCCATTCACTAATAGCCTCTTGATGCACCTATGCTTGCAAAAATCTGAGAGCAAAAGTGCATAACAAGACTTTGGTGATAGGGAAGCAATGAAGATTAGTTTTACTTAAAAGCATTTTGTTTAGTTTCTTAGCTTAGAATAGTTTAAGATTCTGGTTTGTATGCTTTTAAATCTGAAATAGCTCCATTATTGAAGTCTAGAAATGATGGTTCTCCTCCATAGAACCATTCATTTTTGAGAGCTTACAAATGGTGAACCCGAATAATTTTCAGGATTTCTTTTCAGCTATGCATGCATGTCTACCTGCTGCCGATTGAATCCTGCTTTTTGACTTTTATCTACATGAAGAGAGGTGGTTATTCTATCAGAAATGTGGATACCTGTTAAGAATGTTATTTTTCTATTCATACTGTGATTTGGCCTTGGTCCTTCATCATAGAAAGCATTAGCATGCAAGTATTTGAATAGGCAAATATTATCTCCATTTAAGCTACTAGTTTTGGATACTGTTCACCGATTGCATTGGTCTCATGTGAAGCATGTGTGAATCCAAATCTGCTCTTTGAAATTTTTTTTATTGAATATATTGCATCCTTGCATGCATAACAATTGTTGAAGATTCTTATTTATAATAGTCTGTAGGATGCATGCATAACAGTTGCTGAAGATTCTAATATATAATAATCTGTAGAATATTTCTGACAAGAATGGTGTGATAGGGACGTGCTCCCTTCACCATTTTTAGCTTTCCATTTTCAAATCTTTATCCACTGGTGCCTCCACATAGGATCTTTATCTACATAGTGAGTAGTATCATTCAGCACACATCATTGGAACTATACCATTTGATATGCCATTTGTTCTGCTGATATAATTATTTGCTGCTCGAATGTTATGAACAAAAACTTCAATTTCCCCAGCTGATTTGCCCTCTATTTTGAGGCGTGTTGTCAAACTGTTTACTTTCCTTGCCTACACTTTCACATTTTGCTTGCATCTCTCAGATTTTTGTTGATTGCGTTTTTGGCAAATAATTCATATGCCTTATCTGAGCTTTACATGCATTTCAACGTTTAGACTTTGTTTGAGCTTCCACGTCCTTTTCTTGGTTTCGTTTAGTTTAGTTTAACTTTTAACATACATTTCTATTAGTCTAGTTTTTAACTTTTTAACATACTTTTTAAGATAAACTCAAAGATACGTTACTTTAGTTTAGTCTTTTAAATTTTTACTTTTAGTCTAGTTTTTAAATCTCTAGTATAGTTTAGTTTTTATTTTTTTAGTTTAGCTTAATTTTTTATTTTACTTTAGTTTAGTTATAAATTTTTATTTTAGTTGTTTTTTTATTCATTTTTTATTTTTAGTCTAGATTAAATTTAGTTTAGTTTTCATTTAGTTTAGAGGTTAATTTTAAATTTTAGATGTAATTTTTTTTAATTTTTAGGATTAATTTAGATTTAAATTAGATTTTAAGTTAATTAGATCAAAAATTAATCTTAGTTTAGAATTTAATTTAGATTTTAAATTTTAAATTTAGCTTTTCTCTTAATTAATCTTGTAGTTTAATTAGATGTAGCTTTAAACTTAGCTTTTAATCTTAATTTAGATCTAGTCTCTAATGTAGCTTTAATTTTTTAATCTAGATTTTGATTTTTAATCCAAATTTCAACTTAGAATTCAGAATTACTCATTTAGAACTTATTTTAATTTAGACTAGATTCTAGGGTATATGCTGATTTTCTTTTTCTTTTTTTAGTTTTGTTTTGGAACTAATTTTTGGTTAATGTGGTTTCTTTTGCAGATTCGTTTGGCAAAGAACTAAAAATCAAAACATACGCTTGGCAAAGATTGAAATCAAAACTACTAACAACATTTGGTGCAAGACGATTGACAAAGACATGATTTTGAAACCATTTGTCTTTTAGATTAGAAAACACTTCAGTTGGTGCTTTAAAAATGAACAATTGTCTTTTCTCACATCGGCTTAACTAGGGGTTCAATGAACACTGTTTGTTGTGCTTGAAGGTGGTAGGTGATTATGCTCTCACCTTGTGCAAACTAGGTGACCAGAAAGCCAAACCCATCTATTTTATGTGTCACCCTGATTCAATAATCGAAGTATCCTCTCCCCTTGCGCACTTATGCGATCCTAGGTGCAAGAGAACCGATTATTGACTCTAGAACTTGGGCCTGCCTTGGTGGGACAAAGTACTCACCCCAAGGCGACTCAGACCGACAACGGAGCTTTTTGGCCAAGCTACCCATGACCGGTATATAAATGTGAATCCTAAGGGAAAGCCTAGGATTACAAGTGCGGATGTGTCATATAGACCAAGTAGTACTCCTCAAAACCTTGTTGAGCGTAACCTCTTTAGGCTGGAATGCCTCCTAAACAGAGCTTAATCTTGTGCCCCATGTATGGCCACTCGAACAGGGGTCCCGAACTAAAAACCTTTGTGTAGTTGCTAAAATCCTTCTATTTGCTAGCGCAACACCGGTCGGTGTGAAGGCATCTACATCTTTGCAGTTTTTAGTAGAGGTGATCAATCTGTCATGGGAGTTTCATGGGGGTTGGAAGCTTGGTTGGCTTGAGAAGTGAGTGCACTATAAGGGGGAGCTCGTGGGGCCAAGCTTCTGAATTCACACACTAAGAATATGCGGCTGGGGAAACCCACGTGGAATCTAGCAGATATTGTCCTTTCCAACCTTAGGATTTGTGCTTGTATTGCAAAAATATAAAAACACATTTACAGTTGAAAACAAACTCAAAAAAAATTTGTTTGCTATGTCTTGCGTGTGTGTTCAAAAATAGACCTCAAACAAACATCACACCTAGTAACTTGCAACATCTCAAACTTTGCAAACCTCAAAGGGTCCAACAACACAAACATACAATGTGAACCTATCACTTGGATTTCTTGGGGTCATCATCCTTCAGTTTTGATCTTTCAATCCTTGCATTCCACCTAGTCCTTTCATTCCATCTAGACTTTGCATTTCACCTAGTCCTTGCATGCCACCTAGCCCTTGCATATTCATGGTCTACATATTCATATCCCTTTCATCCTAGTCCTTGCATATTCCTATTCTTGAATACATAGGTGACATTACATAGTTCTGGCATATAGATAACACTCCACCTAGTTCTTGCATGTTCAACCCCTTTGCATATCAAGACCATCTCACCTAACCTTTGCATGTTCCAATAATTTAGTCCTTTGAATATTCATCATCGATCAAACTAAACATTAGCTTGCACTTAGGCTACTCTTCCTAGGTCTTGAAATCAAACCATTGGCTATCTATCACCCACATCACTTGAGGTTCATCATCCTTGAGTTAGGGAACATACCATTATCCTTGAGTAGGGTAATCATTTTGGAGTTCATCATCTCCTACATACCCCCTCTTGATCATTGGTCCTTGTGTCTATCCATCATAACACAAGTAAAGCCTGACATCATGACCAACTTTGGACCTAGAGTTGCCTTTGAGATTTTGCATTCTTAGCTTGTCATATCATACCTTACCACTTCCATATCTCATCTTAGAATCATATCCTTTTCATTGCATCCTAGTTTTAGGTCTCATACATTACCTTGGATTGAACATCAAAACAATCACCTATGACCCCTAGAACAAGAGCAAAAATGTTTCAAGAAGAAAGGAACCCTTGGGGAAGAGACTTTGATGAGGAAGATAACATTAATGTTGCAACTAGAGAAACAAATGAAACTGATGATGAAGAAATAACTAAATCCGATATAGAAGAAGCACTTAAGGATCATATTCACTAAACTTCTTACGAAGGTAGTCAAATGTAACCCACAACAATACTTCAAAGCCCTTGTTGATGAAGGAATCAAAATGCCTCCTGATTTTGACATGTCACGACTCACGATGAATGACCAACCTGAATCTAGTGAATCTAAACATCCCAAAATAAACAACGATGGTAGAATCAAAGATCATAGACCCTTTTATCTACAACCAGGTTACAAGCGATCTTCAAAGACCTCAAAACCCACACCTACAAATGATCCTATTTTGGATGAGCTTATAACATTGAGACAAGAATTGGACACTCTTAAGAACCGTAAAGCATCATCTCATAAGTTCTCCATCGAAGACATATGTCCTTATCCCTTCGATCCAAGCATACCAATGCCACCTTTTCCTAACCATTGGGACATACCAAAACTTGACAAATATAATGGAAAAGGGGATCCTAAACATCACTTAAGACAATTTTGTGTTACTACCATGGAATTTGCAGTTGATGAAACATACATTATGAGATTATTCCCCCGTAGTCTAGGAGCAGAAGCTATGGAATGGTTTTCACGATTACCCTCGACCATCAAATCCTTTCAAGAATTGGTTGATAAATTTATCTCCAATTATAGTTTCAATTGTGACTTTAAAGTGACCATGACAAACCTTTTCAACACCAAACAAAAACCAGGCGAATCTTTTGTGTCATTTTTACAAAGATGGAGACATTTAACAAAACGATTACCTTATGCCATTCCTGATCAAGAATTGGTTGACCTCTTTTGTCGAAATTTGAACAAAGAAATTGGAAGGGAACTTCGCCTCAAATGCTTGGATTCCTTTGATGATGCCATATAAATGGGATTTCGAATCGAACAAACTCTCATTGATGATGGAACCATAAAACTTAATAATGATAGAGATCAAAAATCAAATTCAAACAACAAGACAACTTTTTGGGTAAAGAACAAGAATGTAGTCAATGATGAAGTTGTTGATGCAAAAACAACTAAACCATCATCACTTGTTTACAATCTCAAAGGTTCATCTTCAGATAAAGGAAAATAAAAACAAAGAAGTTTCCCTAAACAAAATTTTACACCATTGGGAAAATCACTTGAATCGCATTAAAAGAACTTCTTGAAATCAATATTATAACGCTACCTGAAATGAAAGAATATAATCCGCAAGTCAAACCCCCATGGTGGAATGAGAATCACTTTTGCGATTATCATAGACATAAAGGACATAAGACTAATAGCTGCAATAAACTTTGACATCTAATACAAGACCTTATTGACGATGGTAAGATAGCAGTTGATGGACACACTCCTTCGGGTAACTCTGATCGCGAGGTGTTTAAAAACCCTTTCCCTAAGCATGACAAGGATAAAGGAAAGACCCTTGAATCTGGTGATGGTGTAAACTATACTACTACTAAGTATGACTATACCATACATAACATTAGTGAGGTTGATAATCATGTAAACATTTTCATTATAAAAGGCAAAGCACCTGATTGCAAGGTTACTACCCGCAAAGGCACAGTCACCCTTAAAGGTCCTAATTCAAAACCCACTACACCAGCTTCAAAGTATAACCTCATAGAGCATTTAGGAAAAACGCCCGCTCAAATTTCCATACTTGAGTTGCTATGCCTATCTCCTGAGCATAAAGCTATTCTAGATAAAGCACTTGCTACTGTTACAGTGCCTACGAACCTACATGTAGACCAATTCCAAGCCATGGTGGGAAATATCACCTCGCCTTACACTATCACTTTTACTGAACATGATGATTCATCCCCTCGACAACCACATAATGCAGCTTTACACATTGATATCCTTATCAATAATGCCAAGATCAAGCGAGTTCTAATAGACGGAGGAGCAGGTCTTAATATTTGTACCCAAGAATTGATTACAAAATTGGGATTTTTTGAAAATGCTGTTGATCCAAGGAACAAGATTACCATAAAGGCATATGATGAAGAGGAACGCTCGTCTAAAGGATCAGTTACTCTACCAATCAGAGTCGTCCCTATGGTAAAGGATGTGGTTTGCCAAGTCCTTGATCTCCCACTGACCTATAATATCCTCCTTGGAAGACCTTGGATTCATGCAATGCAAGCAGTACCTTCTACATACCATCAATGCATTAAATTCCCACACAATGGCGTTGAAATCACAATAGAAGGAGATCCCAACCCTTTCATGTACTGCCATAATCTAAGTCCTAAAACTGAAATCACAATCCCAAGCAATCGTGAGTCATTTCCTTCCCAAGCATATGTTGATCCTGAGTCCTTAAAAGCATCCTCCTCAAAATCCTAGGAAGTTGAGACCAAAATACAAGTAAAAGAACAAGGAGTAGGAGAATGTACTTTGAATCATGCCCTTTACATTGGAAAGTTACCTTTATCTCCCCATACCTATGGAAAAACACAAATGACTAAGACCACATCAGATGCAGAGTCTACAGTGACTTGTAAATTAACCAATCTCAAAAAATGGGGAGTCCTCTCTAATGAAGTAGAAGAAGATGACCTCCTGAAATGGCTATACAAAGATGAGGATACAAAAAAATAACAAACTGAAATAAAGATACCTATTGGACAATATGGTAAAGGTTTTGATCTTATAAAACAAATGGGATATGATGGTAAAAGTCCTCTTGGCTTACAAAAATAGGGTATCTTGGAACCAATACAACCTACCCATATGCAAAAATTCTCTGGTTTAGGATATGATGCGTAGAAAGATAAGACCTTGAGTACCACGTGTACTTCAAGTAAGGAAGTAGAGTCCTCTAATGCTACACAGAAAAATGAGGAAAGTACCATCGATGACTTCATTGACATTTATGACTATGATAGTATCCCTACCCTTGAAATTGATCATAACATTTGTACCCTTGAATCCATTCAAAATATTGATTCAAATCATGACCCTTTACCCTTGGTTCACCCCAAACTCATTAATTTAGATCAGAAGGGACTGCCACAACTGGATGTATTTCAAAATGATGAGGCAATCATAAAATTTTTGGGAGCACGAGAAGGTACACCTTTTGAGGATAATAAGACAGGTTTCACCATAGAAATCAACAGTGCGGCTTACTTTGGGGAGGGTGCGAAGCCTTTCAGTCACAAAATTATTGAAAATATAAATAGGCCTTCTAGTGAAAACCACCCCGTGATGCTATTAGACCCGAAAAAAGTAAAAATAAAGGACGTATCCAAGGGTGAAAACCTCTCTGAGGTGCCCGAGGATGGAAGGCTTGACACACTTCCCTTAGTAGTATATCATGAAAAGTCATCTATGCTAGTGGAGAAGACAATACCAACTAACTTGGGTACAGAAGAAAAACCAAAGATAATTCACCTAGCAGAATCATTAACACCTGAAGAGAGAATAGAGCATATACAGTTTTACAAGGAAAGATAAGTCAACTTTGCGTGGTCTTATGCAGATATGCCAAGACTTGATCTAGATCTAGTTATGCATCACTTGTCTTTGCCATCAGGTGCAAAACCTGTTAAACAAAAGTTGAGAAAAATGCAGCCACATATTGCTCTATTGGTAAAATCTGAATTACAAAAGTTGCTAGATGTGGGATTTATAAGACCTGTTGACTATGCTGATTGGATTTCAAATTTAGTACCAGTTTCAAAAATTGATGGGGGCATCCGAATTTGCACGGATTTTAGAGATTTAAACAAAGCTTGTCCTAAGGATGACTTCCCCCTTCCAAACATTGACATGATAGTGGATTTGACAACTGGACATGAAATGTTATCCCTCATAGATGGTTTCTCAGACTATAATCAGATTAAAATAGCTCCTGAAGATCAAATTAAGACAACATTCACTTGTCCTTGGGGAACCTTCTATTGGAATGTCATGCCCTTTGGGTTGAAGAATGTCGGAGCTGCCTACCAACGTGCAATGACCACTATCTTTCATGACATGATGCATACATATCTAGAAGACTATGTAGACGATTTGTTGGGAAAACCTTACACGAGAGCTGGACATCTAGAGATCATGGATAAAATTTTCACAAGATTAGAAAAATACAAAGTCCGATTGAATCCCAAAAAATGTGCCTTTGGGGTAACCTATGGGAAACTCCTTGGATACATTGTCACATCTAAGGGAATTGAAGCTGATCCGACAAAAATAAAGGCTATACTTGAAATGCCTCCACCTAAGAATATCAGATAGTTGAGATCATTACAAGGAAAACTTCAGTCTATTCGTCGCTTTATATCACAACTCGTAGATAAATGTCAACCCTTTCAACATCTATTACACAAGAATGTTCCATTTAGATGGGATGACAAGTGTGAACAAGCTTTTCAAAAAATCAAAGAGTATCTGATGACACCGCCAGTATTGGTACCTCCCACAGATGACAAGCCTTTACTTCTGTATATATCCACAACCACCACAACACTGGGGGCACTTTTGGCACAACATGATTATGAAGGAAATGAATGTGCTATCTATTACATTAGTCGCACTCTAGTGGAATATGAGCTCAATTATAGTTCTATTGAAAGAGCATGCCTTGCCGTAGTTTTTGCATCACAGAAGTTGCGACATTACATGCTTACACACCAGACAAAGCTCATTGCAAAAAATGATCCTCTTAAGTACCTCTTGAGCAAAGCAACACTCACAGGTCGATTAGCTAAATGGGTGATGATTCTCAGTGAGTTTGATATTGAGTACGTAGAAAGAAAAGCAATTAAAAGACAAGCTATAGCAGATCAACTCGCTGATGCTCCTGTGACAGATAATCATCCTCTTATTACCAAATTTCCTGATGAATCAATCTTCAACATGGAATCTACACATCTGTGGACTTTATATTTTGATGGCTCCTTCACACAAGGTGGTTCCGGTGCTAGAAATCTCTTTGTCACTCCGCAAGGGGATTGTATACCTAAAGATCACAAGATACAGTTTCCATGTACCAACAATATTGCAGAATATGAGGCTTTACTTTTTGGGCTTCGTATGGCAGTGCAATGGAAAATCCTAGAGTTGCGTGTTCTTGGTGACTCCTAGCTAGTGATCAGACAAGTTAATGATGAATGCAAAACAAAAGATGAAAAATTAATGCCTTACAAAAGAATGGTGGATGACTTCAAGGCCTATTTCACATCAATTTCCTTTGAGAAAATTCCTCAAGATAGCAACTGAGCTGCTGATGCAATGGCAACAATTGGTTCACTTGTGGAAATTCCAAGCAATGTTGCCTACTGTGAGTTCTTGGTAGAGCCTCTATTGGAACCTGCTTACAATATACCACAATCTAAAATGATCTTCCTTATTGTTGGTCCTAATTCTCAATGGTATGGCGATATTTATACCTATCTCCAAGATCACACCTTGCCATCGGATCTATCCAATAAATCCCGTAAAACCTTTATCCATCAAGCTTCCTGCTACATAATCTTAGCCAATACCCTTTCGCCAAGGTCTCAATGGTACTTTACTTAGATGTCTTGAGCATGACGAGAGCAAAACTACTTTATGCGAAGTACATGAAGGTATATGTGGGGAAAATTCTAGAAATCCTACCTTAGCCAAGAAACTCTTGCGTATGGGTTATTATTGGCCTACAATGGAAACAAATGCTTATCAGTTTGTTAAAAAATACAAGCAGTGCCAAAAACATGCAAACTTGATACATGCTTTTGCACAGGAATTACAGTCTCTTGCTACACCGTGGCCTTTTATCAGTGGGGACTCGATCTTGTGGGAAAGATCCATCCACCTTCATCCAATGGTCACAAGTTCATTCTCGTTGCCACAGACTATTTCACGAAATGGATTGAAGCCATTCCTCTCACTCATATCATTGGAAAAAAAATCGCCACTTTCATACTAAACTACATCATCTGTCGTTATGGTGTTCCTTTATCCATCATCACAGATAATGGACGTCCATTCAAAAATCAAGATGTCCATGAACTCTGTGAGAAATTCCATATACACCATCATTTCTCCACACCTTACTATCCTCAAGGTAATGGCCAGGCTGAGGCTTGTAACAAAACCATTTTTAGAATTCTTAAAAAGATGGTCAATGAAGCTGGTCGAGATTGGAATATTCAACTGAATCCTGCCTTGTGGGCTTATCGCACAAGTATCCACACTCCTACAAGTGCTACCCCCTATGCCCTTGTCTATGGATCTAAAGCCATCTTGCCCATCGAGGTTGAGTTACCCTCTTTGCGCGTCTCCTTGTGCAATCACATCAATGATGAAGAATATCGAGTTTCCTGTTTACAGGAATTGGAGCGATCAGATGAACAAAGACAAACTGCTTTTAACCCTCTTAGAGCATATCAACAGCGACTGAGTCAACATTATAATCAGAAAGTGAAACCACACACATTTGAGGTTGGAGATATTGTCCTTTGTGAAAATCCTCGCAATCAACAAGACAGAGAAAAGAAGGGTAAATTTGAGCCTAATTGGTTGGCTCCATATGTTATCATTACTATGTATGGATCTGGATCATATTAGTTATCTACTCCAGAAGGTGACTTGATTAACGATCCCATCAACAGTATACACATTCGCAAGTTTTATACTTGAGTACTTTAGAGGGTATACTCTTTTAAAGTCCTGAAAAAATACAAAAAAAAAAAAGCAAAAAAGAAAAAATGGAAAAAAGTCCTGAAAAAAAAATACAAAAAGAAGAAGATTTTTTTTAAAGAGAAATCAATTCGTTCAATGGTGAAAACCACTTCAGTGGTGCCTTGAGAAAGTACCATGGTGAAAACCAATAAATCGGCGCCATGTGTAGAGGCTTTGCTCCTCTTTCCTTTGGAGCTCTACTTGATCTTTTCATCCCATTTTTTCATTTACCCTCCACTTCATAATATCCTTTTCACACTCACCATGGCTAGTGAATTGTTCGACAATCCCCTCACTTGCTCACTTTGTCATGCGTACTAGGTTGATCCTATTCCTCACTGGGGCATTTCCTCAACCTTAGCCATGGGTTAGGATATTGAGCATCTCGCGGTAAGAGAAATTGCCCTCTTTGTCTGTCTGCTCGCTTGAGATCCATCTCTTTCCATCATAAAATGTCATGAAAAAATCCATAAAAATCATAAAATGTCATAAAAAAATCTATAAAAACCATAAAATGTCCTGAAAAATCCAAAAAAAAAATCATAAAATGTCTTGAAAAAATCCATAAAAATCATAAAGTGTCCTGAAAAAATCCCAAAAAATCAAATATTCCAAAAATCCAAAAAAATAAAATAACTTCAAAAATCCCTCAACAATGACACTTTCAGCTCACCACATAGCTTTGAACTTCAGTAAAATCAAAACACACCACGACTGACAATCAAAAAAACATACCTACTAATCCATCTGGCAAATCCAACCAAACACGCACAATCGTGCCAAGAATCAGTTCTATATCGAAGCATGATGCATGTTTGTTTGTTTATCTTTGATTGTTTTATGATTTTATCTTTGGTGGCATGTCTTTTAGCTTCTCCAGGATGTCTAGGACTAGAGAGGTGATGATGGGGCATGTTCACTTGTTTGCTACCTGTGGATTGTTTCTTATTCATAGGACGACTCGTCTTAAGACATGGTTATCTAAAACCATCGAGGACCTATGAGTCTAGTATGGATGAGTGCATTCCTTTTTTGATAGTGTCTTCCATGCAATAAGTATTCAGGTCATCTAGGGTCCTTATACCTAGATGCTTATACTTCATTACTAAATAAAAACACAAACAGTATTCAGGTCGTGTAGAGGTTCATATTATCTATATGCTTATACTAATTTGCGACATAATAAGCTCGATGATGATAAAAGCACTTAAAACGCACAAGAGGCTTCATCACCTTCATTTTCTCCCATCTTGCATCTTCCATTTATTGCATTTCATATTCTTCATCTTTCTTGTCGTAGAGAAATCAATCAACTTGCATCTCAAAAATCTCATGTCCCCTTAATCAATCAATCAATCAATCATTCTATCAACTTGTCTTGCGCTTGCATCAATCTCAATCAGCTTCATCAACTTCGTTAGCTCATCAACTCGGCTATACTGATCATTTCCATCAATTGTTCAGTTATGCCTATCAATTGTGCATTTCCATCAAATGTACATCATTGCTTCATCACTTGCGCAATATCAAGTATCTAATCATTTTATTGACATCTATCGAGAGATTAATCTTCTTACAATTTGTTCGATCAATCTCTCAAGGGGGCATATCATTCTTATAATAATCCTTACCAGGATATCTCTGGGGCATGTATCAGTTGATCAATATTTTTCTTTGAAACAACGTGACAAGCTGCATTTTCTCAAAGAGGGGCAAAATGTAGACACATAAAAATGTCCTTGTAATCATTTTAAAATCATTTCATATTTCATTCAATTATCCATATATTATAACCATTTATTCATAAGCATTTATAGGCATCTATAAGCATTATTCATAAAATCATTTGATCATTTATCGTTTACCATTTAGGCATAAATCACTAAAATATCATTAAATCACTTAATAATCTTTCCATTTATCCATTCATCTCATATTCATATTTTATGCATTTCCATTCAAATATTATACTCATAAAACCCATGTCCATAATCACTTCATTAAAACTATTTTCATAATAATTTATCCACCATAAAATATTAATACATTAATGCATTTACACATTTCATGCATTTGCATATTCATTTAAAATATCACAAATATTCATTTACCACCTACATGGATTTATCCATTTCAATATTTTATCTTACCCATCTCATGCGTGTGGGATATTTTCCTCCAAGCCAATCTCTTATCCCACACTCCTTCCACAACTTGCATTCACCCTAAAGATTCCTATTTTAAAAGGACTCTCTTCTCATTTTGACCTGGACACGAATCTTGCACATACACATATCTTCACAGCTTTGCTTAATCCATTCACTAACAACCTCTTGATGCACCTATGCTTGCAAAAATCTGAGAGAAAAAGTGCATAACAAGACTTTGGTGATAGGGAAGCAATGAAGATTAGTTTTACTTAAAAGCATTTTGTTTAGTTTCTTAGCTTAGAATAGTTTAAGATTCTGGTTTGTATGCTTTTAAATCTGAAACAGCTCCATTGTTGAGGTCTAGAAATGATGGTTCTCCTCCATAGAACCATTCATTTTTGAGAGCTTACAAAACCCTCCCATGGGTTCGATTATACATAATTAAGGCCGTGATGTCAGCCTCAAGACCATCACTCCTCTGCCATGTCACTTTATTATTTTCCTTCACCCCTATGTTTGCAAAATAATCCGCTATCGTATTGATCTCCCTATAGACATGGGTGACAAAGTAGTTCTCAAAGGAATTAATAATTTCCTTAGATAAATTAACCCAATTTTCTATAGTCTAGGATGGATTTTGAGACCATTTAATGCATTGGATTATATTGTTAGAATCTCCTTCAACCCATACATTTTTGTACTTCAGCTTCTTAGTGAAAGGAAAACAGAGGTGCGGAATCGCTTTCCTAACGCTAATGCAATAGAAGAGAAGTGCAAAATACCAATTTTAAAGCTTCTTAAAACAACTGAGATAAACACATACAGAGTTAAAGAGATAAAAAAAGAAGCAATCACAGATAGCACCAAATTTACGTGGGAAAACCATTTCGGGAAAAAACCCACCACACCAAGAGAAGACACTTTGTATTACAGTAAAATAAATTACATACAAAGATCACAGTCCTCACTTTCTGATAGTTAGCTCACAACAACAGACTTGAGTATTCATACACTCATTGTTACAATACTTCTACAAGTATACAATGAATACAATACTAACTTCTCTGTCTTGCTTGTCTTATTCACCGTCACCCTTCGATTGACATAAAAATTATAATCGACTGTACAAGTCTTGCATCCCATTAAGTGATCTGGATCGGCATAATCGCCTATGCCGACGGTTGAGCTCCACTGTGCTATCAGGCCTTGACCGCAAGACCTTCATGGCAAGGAGGTAACCGTTAGCATTGATCGCCACGGCTTACCGCACCACCGCGACATGGCCAAAAGGCCATCGTGGTAGGGCGATAAGTGTTCTTCGTAGACCGCCAGCCGTTTACCGTAGCCATCACAGTTTCACTGAGTGACACCCACGGTAGGGCGGTAATCGTCATGCTGACCGCCACCCTTCACCGCGTTGCCGCACCATTGCCAAACCATACCCGCGGTATGGCGGTGAACGATTTCTTAACTATCGCTCGTCAATCGCGCTACTGCGAGCCTGAGATAGAGACCCCACTGTATGGAGGTGACACCACCCAACCATAAAAGACTGACAAAGGCCCGTGGTAAAGCGGTAAATCGCTAGACCGCGCCTCTATGAAAGACTCTCAATGGTAGAGACGTAAAGGCTTAGAAAGATGATAATTTCGCCAAGTCTTTTTTAGAGGTCCAAGCCAGAAGTTGAGGCACCTATTCCCAACAAGCTCCCACTTGACGAAGACTTCCTTTAGACTTCAAAAAGTTACTAACGATCATAGGCCCCAAGACCCATTGAATTTGTGCACCATCTGAACTTGTCCATGCTCATTGGCTTTGTTAACACATTTGCAACATTCTTCAAGGTGTCAACCTTTTTGAAACAGATCTTTCCATCTTCCACCATGTCCCTCACGAAGTGATACTGCACATCAATGTGCTTTGTCCTGGCATGGAAAGTCAGGTTCTTTGCCAAGAAAATAGCACTCTGATTCTCACAACAGATTGTAATCTGCCTTGCATTGAAACCAATATCAGAGCACAATCGACTCAACCAAACTGCTTCTTTGCATGCATGTGTTGCTGCCATGTATTCAACCTCTCTAGTGGATAAAGTGACTACAACTTGTCGCTTGCTCATCCAACTGACTGCACCACCATTTAGCATGAAAGTGTATCCACTGGTGGATCTTCTACTGTCAACGTCCCCTGCCCAATCATAATCGACATATCCACAAATGCTGAGTGTTCTCTGTGATGCAACCAAATTGCCATGGTAACACAGAGCATATTCCAAAGTCCCCTTCAAATATCTGAACACTCTCTTCACAACATCCAATGTGATCTTCTTGGATTTTCCATAAATCGGATGAGAACTTCCACTGCTTGGGAAATGCCTGGTCTTGTACAGACCATTGCATACATTATACTTCCAACAACACTTGCATAAGGTACCCTGGTCATGTCCTCCATCTCAATAGTAGATTTAGGATAGTCTTCAGCAGATAGTTTCATTCCCTGCATAACTGGAACAACTAGCTGCTTGCAATCATCCATACCAAATCTCTCCAAAACTGTATTGACATATTTACTCTGACTTACCTAGAGCTTTCTGCCCGTTCTGTCCCTAGTTATATCCATCCCCAGAATATACCTTGCTGCACCCAGATCTTTCATTCCGAATTTTGTAGACAACTGAGATTTAAGATCATAAATCATAGACTTACTATTTCCTATGTATAACATATCATCCATGTACAGGGTAATAATAAGCACATGATCATTTTCAGATTTATAATAAACACAATGATCAGATTTTGATCTCACAAATCCCATAGACAATACAAAAGTGTCAAATTTCTAGTACCACATTCTAGGAGACTGCTTCAAACCATACAAAGATTTCTTTAATTTACAAACTAGACTTTGTTTAACTTCTTCAACGAGGTGCTCAGGTTGGGACATGTAAATCTCTTTTTCCATCTCTCCATGGAGAAACGCTGTCTTCACATCCATCCGCTCAATCTCTAAGTCATATGCTACTGCCAATGATAACAAAAATATGATAGATGTCAACTTTTCTACAGGGGAAAATATTTCTCCATAATCAATTCCCTCTATCTATGAAAAACCTTTTGCAACCAGCCTTGCCTTATACTTTTCCACACTGCCATCTAGATTGGTCTTCTTCTTGAATACCCATTTACAACCAACAGGCTTTTTCCCTTCAAGTAAAGGTACCAAATCCCAGGTTTCATTTTCCTTTAATGATTCAATTTCTTCATTCATGGCTTCCAACTAGGAATTTGAATCAAACATGCTAATCACTTCTTTTATAGTCCTAGGCTCATCAGTGCTAGTAATCAAAGCATAGGCACAGTTCAAATCTAACATAGAGAAACCATACCTATTAGGTTGTTTTTTTTCATGAGTGGACCTTTTTACTAGTTGAGGTTGTGGTTCTTCATCTTCAGAACTCTCAGAGCTGCTTGAACTCTCCTTAGTTTCAGGTACACCATGTAGTTCCTCTTTTTCTAGAGTTTGAGGAATCTGAACTACATCGTTCTTATTTTCTTGTTTATTTGTCTCTAGCTATGGATCAAGTACCGAAGGTTTTAGCTCATGAAATATTACACTTCTACTGAATAGAACCTTCTCAGTATCAGGATTCCAAAGCTTGTATCCCTTCACACCAACACCATAGCCGATGAAGATACATTTAACAACCTTGTTCTCCAACTTTGATCTTTTCTCATTGGGCACATATACATATGCCTCACAGCCAAAGACACAAATATGTCTAAGAGAGGGCTTCTTACTAGACCATGCCTCCAAAGGTGTCTTCTCAACAAGAGCAGAACAAGGTGAATGATTTACTAGGTAACATGCTGTAGCCACAACCTTAGCCCATAACTTTTTCTCCAGACCAACACTGCTCAATATACTTCTCGCTCTCTCCATTAACGATCAGTTCAACCTTTCAACAACTTCATTTTGCTGTAGAGTATAAGGTGTAGTTTTATGCCTTTTAATTCCATGGTCTATGCAATACCTTTCAAATTCTGTAGAGCAAAACTCACTGCCATTTTTCGTCCTTAAGCATTTAATTTTCTTTCCAGTCTGATTCTCTGCCAAAGTTTTAAATTCTTTATAACCGACTGAACACTTCTGATTTACTCTTAAGAAAGTATATAAATGCCCTTCTTGAATAGTCATCAATAAAAGAAACATAATATCTAGACTTTGATAGCGAAGGAATATTAACTGGACCAAACACATCAGAATGAACATAATCTAGTACACTAGAAGATTTGTGAGGACTCGAATAAAATGAAACACGGTGTTGCTTTCCATAAATACAGTGTTCGTAAAAATCAAACTCAAGGTTACAATCATCAAGCCCTTCAACAAGATTTTTATTTTTCAAGGTTTTTAAACCTTTCTCACCTATGTGACTGAGTCTATGATGCCACAACATAGTCTTCTCTGCTGGGAGTTTCACCTCCAAAGAATTTGTAGCCAGAGAATCATCTTCATCTTCATCTACAGGAACAACGTTGCTTGACTTTACAGAGGCACTGTTGCATTGAACATGACGTGCATCCAACTTGTACAAATTGCTAGTATGTACACCCTTAGCCAACACCATTGCACCTCTATCCATCTTACATCCTTTACTCAAGAAATAAACTTCTACACCAACATCATTCAACTTACTGATAGAAAGTAAGTTACGAGCCAAACCTGGTATGTGTAGTACACCACCAATCCCTTTGATTCTACCGTCAAGGAATTGTATTTTGACTCTTCCATAGCCAACAATATCCAATGTTGAATCACTCACCAGGTACACCTTTCCACCATCATACTTCTCGTACTTAGTGAACCATCCTCTATGAGATTTCATGTGAAAGGATGCACTCGAGTCAACCAGCCAGACATCATATGATGCCTGAATCGCCAGGGCTACAATGAAGGCATCTACATCACTTTGAGAAGAGTCATTGTCTGAAGCATTATTATTATTCTTCTTCTTCTTCTCCTTACAATCCTTTCGGATATGACCAGACTGCCCATAGTTCCAACATTTCACCTTGGAATTTTTACCAAAAGACTTTGATCTCCCTATAGATTTAGATTTGGACTTCTTGTCCTTCTTCTTTCCTTTCTCCTTCGATCTACCTTGAACAACAAAGGCCTCTTTGGCCATCTTTGAAGACTTCCTCCGCATCTCTTCAGACAACAGTGAGGCAACAATGTCTTCCATCTTGAAAGTAGTGTTCGTACTTCCAATAGCCATTACAAGATGATCCCAAGTGCTAGGTAACATACATAACAGGAGCATGCAACGATTCTCCTCATCAATCTTTACACCCACAGATGCCAACTGAGCAACACTCATATTAAATGAGTTCACATGGTCTGCAACAGATGCACCTTCTTCCATCTTCAAGGAGTACAACTTCTTCCTTATGAATAACTTATTTACTAGAGACTTTCCTTGATAAATATCACCAAGCTTCTTCCATAATGAAGCTCCAGACTTCTCCTCATGGATGTCTAGGAGTATAAAATTAGCCAGGCTCAGTCTTATCAGACCTCTCTCTTTTCTATCTACAAGGTCCCAATCTTATTGCTTCATACTTTGTGGCATAGTTCCAGACACAACAACCCAGAGGTCTCTATCCACAAGCAAGTCTTCCATTTTGAGTTTCCATAACTCAAAGTTTCCACCATTAAATTTTTCAATCTCTACTCTACTTGATGTACTAGCCATCTCAAACAGAACTAAGTTCTCATTTTACAATACTCCCACTAGAACAGTAATAGCACAAAAAACTAGCCTTACTAACAAGGATAACACAACTGGCCAAGCTCTGATACCACTAGAAAGGAAAACAGAGGTGTGGAATCACTTTCCTAACGTTAATACAATAGAAGAGAAGTGCAAAAGACCAGTTGTAAAGCTTCTTAAAATAACTAAGATAAACACATACAGAGTAAAAGAGATAACATAAATAAGCAATCACAGATAACACCAGATTTACATGGCAAAACCCTTTCGAGAAAAAACCCACCACACCAAGAGAAGACACTTTGTATTACAGTAAAATAAATTACATACAAAGATCACAGTCCTCACTCTCTGATAATTAGCTCACAACAGTAGACTTGAGTATTCATACACTCACTGTTACAAAACTTCTACAAGTATACAATGAATACAATACTAACTTCTCTGTCTTGCTTGTCTTATTCACTGTCACCCTTTGATTGACTTATATCAATTGTAATTGTCTGTACAAGTCTTACATCCCATTAAAACATTCCAACCAATCGCAAGTCTTAATGATGAAAACATCCACCCAATCAAGCAATCTGATCTTCTAACCGATCTTCTCTGCATCGGGCCGCCTAGGCATTAAATTCCTTGCCTTAATCGGATCCTGTCACCAGTCAAAATAGCTCTAGCATTTACTGCCTTTCATCGCTCCAGACATCGATCGATCAGGTATTGATTTCCTGCCATGCGTCGCCTTCCCATTCGCTCATCACTTTGACCATGAGTCAAAATTTCCACTCAAGCTCTGAGCTTCTCTTACCATGCCACCATCGAGCCCTATGAGACCTCCCATGGTATGGCGGTTCCACTGCCTAACCGCACGTCCCTTCCAACATAGTCATGGTACCGAGGTAGTGGCTTGTCTGCTAGCCCGTCACTTAGCATTGCGTCATCGCCGAGCTCATCATGACCTTCCACGATATGGTGGTGCCACCGCTCAACCACGAGGCTAAGAAAAACCTCCCTCGATCTGGTGATAAATGCCTACGCCAACCGTCGAGCTCCACCGTGCTACTAGGCCCTGACCACAAGACCTCCGCGGCAAGGAGGTAACCATTAACATTGACCGCCACAACTTATCGCACCATCGCGACTTGGCCAAAAGGCCATCGCGGTAGGGCGGTAAGTGTTCTTCGCAGACCACTAGCCATTTACCGCAGCTACCATGTCTTCATTGAGTGACACCCATGGTAGGGCGGTAACCGTCATCTTGACTGCCATCCTTCACCGAGCCACCGCGCCATCGCCGAACCATACCCGAAGTATGGCGATGAACCATTGCTTAACTATCGCCCGTCAACCATGCTACCACAAGCCTGATTCGAAGACCCCACGGTATGGTGGTGACACTGCCCAACCATGGATAGACCGACATAGGCCTGAGGTAGTAAACCACCAGATCGCGCCTCTATGAAAGAATCTCAAAGGTAGAGAGGTAAAGGCTTAGAAAGATGATAATTTTTCCATGTCTTTTTTAGAGGTCCAAGCTAGAAGTTGAGGCACCTATTCCCAACACCTAGCAAGGTCAAGGAATTGATAAGACCCTATGGATTCAACAAGGTGGTTGGTCTGTCTGCCCAATGGGAGCGTCACTGTTGAAATGAAATTACCATTATCATCCCTAATCACTTTCCCACACCTAGCAGGCCCAGGATTTCCCTTGGTCACTCCATCAAAGTTGATTTTAACCCATCCAGGGGGGGAGTCTCCAGAAGATTCCATCCCTAGGCCCCTTGATAGGTTTAGGAACTTGAGATACATCAACCTTTATCATCCATGCCTCAACAACTCTGATATCATTTTCTTGGTAGTTGTTCTTCCCTTTAACCTTCATGTTACCATTCAACAAATTAAAATTCTCTCTCAGAGCTCTTATAATTTTCTCAAAGTCCACCTCCTTCAAGAGGGAAGAGTCCCTAAATATTCTATTGTTGCGCTCCTTCCAGATTCCCCATGCGACATGTGGGAAAATATATTTCCAAAGCAGATCCAACACTTAATTTTTTGAAGGCACTTTCCACTGACTGTAGAAATCTAGTATAGAACTAGGAAAAACCCAATTGAGATTCCACATCTACAAAATCCTGCACCAGATATTATAGGCAAAGGAACAATGAAGAAACATATGTGAAGCAATTTCAGTATCTGCACAACAAAGATAGCAATGATTAGGAAAGGAAAAACCACGCTTACAAAGATTATCATTAGTCAAGATTTTATTCTAGAGCATAATCCACAAAAAGATATTGATTTTAGGAGTAAGGTTATGCACCCAGGCCTTCACCTAGACAGGAGGGGGAGAAAGATAGAAGCAAGAAGCAATGGCTGAAGAGACAAAAAAGATCCTTGAGGGAGATAATTTCCAAATGAGGTGATCCCCTTGGCCCCTTGGAAGCAACACAACAAAATTAAGAATGGTTTGCAAGGGTGAGAGATCCAGACTAAGAAGAGAAACACACACCCACTGGTCCGACCTCCAGTAGTCCCCAACAAGACTACCAAATCTGGCTTTGCACTCCCCCATGTGGCTTTTGAAGGTCGAAATGTCACAAAAATGTTCATTTCCCACCCACTTATCTTCCCAACCCATGAGGAGGGTGTCATCAACAAATTTTTGGTGAGAACACACAATATTAGCAGAAGACGGTCTTAGTCCTTTCAAGCTTCCATCACTAACCTTTCTAAGCAACAACCTGCCAAGACTTTTCGCTAAGAGGGTGAAGAGAATAGGCGAAATAGGATCTCCCTGTCTAACACCTCTGGTGACTTTGAAAAATCTGGAAGGAGATCCATTAACAATAACAACAGTGCTGGTAGTAGAGATCATTTCCTTAATCAATTGAAAAAATCTTCCAGAAAACCCAAAAGCTCTTAAAATCTTCAGTAAAAGATCCCAGTCCACTCTATCATAAGCCTTAGACATATCCAACTTGAGAAGAAAACCTTGATTCTTGGACACCTCAAGGGAGTGGATGTTCTCATGAACAATAATTATGGAGTCCACAATCTATCTTCTAGGGACAAACCCATTCTGTTGAGGGGAAATGAGCAATGGGAGGATGCCCAACATCCTGGTAGTCACCACTTTAGATATAATTTTATAAATAGAATTGCAAAGGCTAATAGGTTGAAAACACTCAAAAGAATATGCACTCTGGATCTTAGGGATGAGCACAAGAAAGGTGGAGTTAAGTTCCTTCAACAATCTTCGAGAACCAAAAAATTCCTTTTCAACATTCACAACATCCTCACCCACAATTTCCCAAAAAACTTGAAAGAAAAACATAGGGAAGCCATCAGGCCCAGAGGCTTTATTACCTTCAAACGAGAACACAAAATTTCTAACTTCATCCAAGGAAGGGATGGCAGTCAAAGCTTTGTTACGATCCACATTCAAAATATTAGGGATAATATCAACAAGGCTTTGTTGAGCATCCATGTCCAACCTACCCTCACTAGATAATAGGTTCCCAAAAAACTGAATAGCTTCACTCCTTATCTCATCCTCCTTCTCAATTCTTATACCATTCTTCAAAATATGAGTTATTCGATTAGTCGCTCTGTGCTTCACAGTAGTCATGTGGAAAAATCTAGTATTTTTATCCCCAGAAGAAAACCAGACTGACTTAGATCTCTGTTTCCAAATTTATTCTTCCTTGGAGGTAATGGCATGATACTTAGTAAGAATTTCATTCTCTTTAGGTAAGAGATCTCCCTCATAGCCATCCTTTTGAATCCTATCCTGAATTTCTTTGAGCTCCATCTGGATAGCAGCCTTAGAAGCAAAAATGTCACCAAAGACTTCTTTATTCCAATGCCTAACATTTATTTTAACCACCCCCAACTTCTTGGCCACATGAAACATGGCAGTACCACTAACCTTAATATTCCACCAATCAGAGATGCAACTGGAAAAATGAGGGTGAGACATCCACATTTTTTCAAATGGAAAGGGAAAATTTCTCTTACCAGAGACAAAATCAGCCACAAAGCTAATAGGACAATGGTCCAAACCAATCCTTGAGAGAGCGGTAAGAGAATAGAAGTAAGAATTCACCCAGTTATCTGAAATAAGCACCCTATCAAGTCGCACTTGGATGAGATCAGAACCAACCCTCCTATTGGTCCATGTAAACATAGCTCCCTTAAGATCCACATCATGTAAGTACCGAGAGTTGACAAAGTCCATCAAATCCAATTTACTATCCATCTGAATCTGTGACCCACCAAACTTTCTAGAATCAAGCAACAAAGTATTGAAATCTCCAATCACAGTCTAGTTCTCATCAGGGAAGCTACTCCTAAAAGCTTCAAGTCTTTTCCAAAAATTTCTTCTAGAATTCCTATTATTGGGGGCGTATATATTAGACAAAATCCAACTAAAACCATCCCTAATGTGCCTGAATTTTGTTGCCACATGGTTGGCATCATCCAAAAGCGGGGTACCTTGGATATGATTTTGGTTCCAAAATGTCGCAAGCCCACCAGAGGCCCCCTCCGAGCTCCTACCCTGAACACCATTATTCTTAAAGATTTTCAATTTCTCAACCCTTTCTTTAGGCATTTTGGTTTCCTGAATTATAAGAATGTCTGGCTTATGATCCCTCGCAAAATTATGCAAAATTTCTTATTTGTGGGGGCTTTTTAGCCCCTTGATATTCCAAGACATGAACTTCATTTTCTTGATGGGGTGCTAATCTGACAGATCTCTGGGATGGTTTTTTGGGTCCCATCCACAATGTTTTGATTGCGAGGTTAAGATGCAAGGTTAAGGTCCATCTTTTCTAACAATTATAGCCTAGTGAAGAACTCTTACATGATGATTATGAAGGGTCTATTGATGCATCCTTACATGAAAAATATTTGCTACTTGCTAACTATGAACACTTAGATAATATCTTGTTAATTAATGAGTTTTGTCTATACTTAAGTGGTATACCTTTCCAATGGTTTGATTAATCTTTCTTTCTCTACACCTTCTATGAATTTGGTAAGTGTTTTCAATGCATGTTTTTTAGTCACAATTCACATGAGAATAACATGGAATCAGAGATGACCTCTCATGATTTATATTTCGATCCTAGTACATTAATTACTATGGCTCGTGCCTCCTAAACCATGCTTTGATGCCACCCACGATTCATAATATTATAAGCTTGTGGGGCACACTCATAAAAGGTTAAGAAGAGGACAATATGTCAATATCCCATGACCTATTTTACCAACCAATGCACTTAATTTACCTCCTCTATCTCAAGCCACATCTAAAATAAAGGAGTTTGACATTTTTCAACAAATGTGAAAAATTCAAGCTAAAATATCTCTAGAGAAATTAGTATGCACATCACCTTGTTATAGAGATATCATGCAAAAAGGCCTTATAGAAAATCCAAGTTAGGTATGATATTAGGCCACAATTAGTTTCATCTTTGATTGAGTTCATTTGACACAAATAATCATATATATTATTTGATGATAAGGAAATCCCACCTAAGAAGCTCCTCAAGGAAGCATCACCTTTACACATCATAGTGACATGTGACAACCTAATTATTAAATGATCTTTAGTTGATAAATGGATCTAGGGCATTGAGGATATTTTGAAACAATTATAAATATACATGTCAAAGATACAACCATTGGATCCCACCATTAAAGGATTTGATAATACGAGGTATTGTTTGGGTTCATTTTGAATTTAAGTTAGTCCATGCAAGTGAGATACAATTTTCCAAATAATGCTCATAAAATTGACTTAAAAAACTCTTCTTGGATGTCTTTGGTTACATAAAATGAAAGTTGTTCCCTACATGCTACACCAATTTGAAGCTTTGTTACCTACTTATTGATCCTTCACCATATAATCTGAACTCTTAACACATGATATAATACTTCACATGGTGACAATTTAGGTTCATTAAACTTTATTCCTTGTGGATGATGCACGATCTCTCTTGATCATGGAGCATGTTGGGTGAGAAAGTGGTCGCCATCTTTCTATCCTCCCAGCTTTCCCTTGACTACACTTGCAATAGTTGTAGTCCATCTGTAAACAACACTACATGTAAAATTCACCATCTCCTCCCAAGACATCATTCAAACAAATCTACCGTTCTAGATACAAACATATAGGAATATTAGGATTTAAAGGAATTTGACTAGGATATTTTTTAAACCATGAGAAACTGATGATCTTATGGTGTAGGATACAATTCAAGGAATTAAAATGATGGTTAGAAGAGAAAAGTTGAAAAAGAAAATAACAACACATTGAAATTGATAATAATCCCAATGAGTCCTCTTGTTCATCTCTTACATGTGATATTGATTAGCGATTTATTTTGGTTGATTAGATGTCACATATTTTTAGGATTTTATTTCATTATTAGGGTTCATTGCTTAGGTTAGATAACATGTGTGATAATATTCATGATACATTTTGCATACATGGGCACATACATATGAACCCTAAAACACATACAATGCATATAAAAATAAAACATTCATGTATAAAGCATAAATATAAATTAACATTATCTCAACATAGCATTACATGTAGATCCACATCATTAAAATATAGAATAATCATAAAATGTCTGATAATATAAATGATAAGTGTTAAATATACATCCAATGCTCATACAATATGAACCAACATGACGAGATCTAGATATTGGAGGGGGTTTCTCTTGATGACCCCTCATACAAATCACTAAAATGACTAAAATGAGATCTCATCATTTACATCAATTGAGATCAAGATAACCCTTTTAGTACCATGGTCATCCCTTAGAGTTGCTTGATCTCCTCACATAAGGTACTAATATTTGCATGTTGCTCCCAAATGGTTTTCCATACATTATCTAGCTCATTATTGAAATATGTAACAAATGGATAAATTGATGGTGTATGAATGGTTCTTTGATCCTCAATTTGAGTGAGCTCTTGATCAATTCTATCTATCTCTCCACGAATGATGTAACATGATCTAATTGGAGCCATTGTTGCATTTGAATTGCTTCATTCCAATCTTACCATATAGTGTCCCTCTCATTTGACAACAATATAATCTCAATGGAGGAGGCTCTATATACCATGGTAGTGTAGCCCATTGAGTTAAAAAATGAAGCAAATTTCCCAACATGTGTATAATCAAGAAACCAATTTGATTTGCTTTGGAAACTAGTACATCTTGAGTCAAATGATCAATGATGAGTGAGATATGGATAGGAAGAAAATATATACTTTTGTGGCTCATTGGTAGGATATAATTTATAGTAATATCAAATGGGATATACACATGATTGGAATGTCTTAATCTCCTAGTTTAGCTCTCACTATCATAGATCCTACACTTAGAATCTCAACCTACCAAAAGGTCCCATTTCTATCCTTGGCCACACAATATATATAATTTTATTGGGTGCCAAAATTCACCCATTACATGTAATGCCATCTACTCCAATTCAAATTTAACCACCTCACCAATTGTGCATTGAATGCACTATTTAAAATATCTCACTAAAATGCTCCAACAACTAAGTGAATGGTTCAACCAACCATGGCATTCATTTTCTTGTGGGCATGCATGAATAACCAAAATTTTGTTCCTACAAAATATGTGCTATTGAGCCAATGCTTAATTGGCCAAGATGTACTTACTCTATCACACGTGCTTGCTAAGGCTTGTATGCCAATCACTCACTATGTAGGATTGCTTTGTGCTTGAATTATTTCTTATTGGATCATAATTGATACAGTTAGAGCTTGGGGTCCCAACACCTTACAACCCTTATAATACATGATCAAAATTACATAAGAAAGATGAAAACACAAAAAGCCAAACAAGATGCAATACATTTTATTTCATCTCAAATAGATTATAGTTTATAGTGGTCTCGAGTGGGATATATACACATAAATGATATACATAGGATTGCAACATATTAATCTCTTGAATTGGCTCTCACTATCACATATTCTATGCTTAGACCCTCAACCCACCAAAAGATCCCATTTTTGTCAATTCTATGATATATACAATTCATTTCGGCACCAAAATTACACTCAATGCATTTAGTGTCATCAAATTTGATTCAAGTTCAACCACCTTGCCAACTTCATGAAATGTACTAATTCAAAATATACCCTCAAAATACTTTTCTAAATACTCCAATACTAATTGAATGGTCTAACAAATCATGGAATTTGTATTCTTTTGTACATGCAACAACCAAAACTATATTGCTTGAAAATGCATGTTATTTTGCCAATACTTAACTTGTCTCCTATGCATGGGTCACTAATCACACAAATTTTCTCACCTAAATATACTTACTCTATTGCACACACCAAGGGTTGGTTGCCAAACATCACTCTGCATGTTTACTATATGCTTAGATTCTCTTGCATCAACAACTCTAGAGGACATAATACTCGAAAATGCTCATATACTTAACTTTTGTACTAGAAAGGCTCCCTAAAGGGTCATAGAAACTCATCCGCAAATGTGTGAAAATCATATAATATAATTGAGCTAGAAGGTAAAAAACCTATTGGAGCTTATGTTGAAATTCCTAGTTCATTCCTACTACTAAAAAATTAACTTGCTTTGCTAAAATGTCACTCCAGCTTATGTTTGCTTTGTTGTCTCAATTTACCCAAATTGGGTCGAGACCAATTTTTTTGTTGTCCATATGTGAGGTTATCCTTTTATAGTAATTTAAAGCCATTTGACTATAAATGCTTAAAAATTCCCTTAAAATTATCCAAAATAGCCAAAATGATCTAAATAGTTAAAAATAACAGGATTGCTATTTTTGATAAATTTTGGATTTAAACATGTATGGATCTAAAAATTTACCCAAATCTCCAAGAATGCATAGTCAACCTTGTGAGTTAGTCTCAACTAAAAACTCACACTTAGACAAGTTATTAAACTTTCAAAATTTTAAGTCTTGGAAAAAAAATCTAAACTTTGAATTTTGAGGGTTCAAGTGATGGAATTTGGCTATAAAATTATTAAAATTGACATTGCAATTTTTTGAGTAGTAGATCTCTTTGATCTCTTCAATTTATTAAAAATGAGAGGTCAAACGGGTACTTCTATAAAAAGTTATGGCTTTTAAACGTTGTGCTACATCAAATATTTTTGGTCGAATTTTTAATATCCGTAAAAACAAAGTGGAAGGCATTAAGTTACAAAATCAAAATTTGGATGAAAATAGAAAATTCTCATAATTTGATGTTTAGATTTTTCTAAATTTTTTAATATATGGATTGAGTTTTGGAAAGAGATTCTATATAGTGTAAAAGAATTTTCATTTGTAAGGGTTAGGGGATTTTAGAGAGTAAAGGCTTGTGAAGAGAAACTTTGTAAAAATTATAAATATTTTTTCTTAAAGATAATACAGATTTGAATTTTGTTGGCATGAATTGTAATAAATTTTTTACTTTGGCATGCATTGTAATAATGATTTTACTATGTACCTCTACTTATGGGGTCAAGCAGGTTAATCTTCTTTCAAATGTAAGAAAATATGTGAAATGGCTTCCCCTGATGAGGGATGGATCAAAGTTAACTTTGATAGAGTTAAGTGAGGAAATATAGGAATGGATGGGGCCAAATATATGATAAAAGACCACAAAGGGAAGATAATATTGATGGTAGGGAAGATATTCGGAAGAACGACCAACAATAAAGCCAAATTTCAAGTAACATTGTTGGGGCTAAGGAAGGGAACCAAATATAAAAAATGTAAAGTGTATTTAGAGGGATATTAATAGCTAGTAACAAATGCTATTCAAATGGATAAAACACAAAATTGGAAGCTGAGTAAGTGTTAAGGAAAATTAAGGAAGTGATCAAAATGTTTAAGGACTTCACTATTTGACATATATTTAGGGAAGACAATGAGGTGACAAATGACATAGCAAAGACGAAAAAAATGAGTAAGGAGGAAGTAGAAGTTGAATCATTAATTGCATGGCACAATATTGCAAATCATTGGTGAATCAAAAGGACTAAATTGGTAACCGAGTCAAGTTTCAAGGATATGGAAGAATAATGAGTAAGTATGTGGAATAGGGTGAAGTACAAAAATAAACATATTGATGATGATGAGTAGCTTTTAAACCAAATCAACATATGGAAGAAATTACATTGAGACATCTGCATTGTAGAGATGGATACAATAGTGTGCATGAAAACAAAAAAGAGGTAGATGGCATTCTATAGGGATATATCGAAAAGAAGGTTGATGAAAGTATTTAAAACCATGGCTAGAATTGTTCTCCATGCTTTGTGAATGGTTTTGGGTGATGATTACATAATGGAATGGGGAAATACCATGTTAATATGGACATTGTTAGAGTCACTCAAGGACTCAAGTCTCTAGGACCACCTGCAAAAACCAAAAACAATCTTCTACAAGAGGGAAAATAAAGAACACAAATTTGAAATAATGGATGCAAGATATGGCCAATATGCAATACTCAAGATTGCAGTGATATATTGGACTGACTCAATTGAACTAAATTGTCTAGGATGTCCAAATGATGCATTACTTATAAAGGAAAAATGTGAGATAGGATTAGACAAGATATTGACATGTATCTTAATCTTGTATAATGATATAACTACCCCAACAACTATTAAATGAATTAGGACACAAGTATTAAATACCAAAAAATAAGATAAGATCTAGTGACAACTAACACCACCTAGAAATATTCCCTCCCAGGACCTAAGTGGACTTAACATATAAATATTCCCTAGATGACACCTATTTACACTAACACCCCCCTTAAGTACAACCTAGGGAGTCAATTATTCTGCAAATATGCAAGGATGGGTCTCGACTACAAGGCCATGTTAGGTACCCATGTACATATGCAATGTAATCTCTCAAAAATAGAGAAAAGGAGAAAACCTAGTAGGACAAAACTCTTCCCCAAAATAGATGAAATAAAAAATACTCTCAATGATGCATGAGAGGGACAAAACCTCACATGAGGAAAATAAACCCCCATAAGAGATAAGAAGAGAGACCATGCAACCCCCTTCAATGGCGAGTCTCTTGCAATGGTAGAAAATTGAAATTGAATACTGAAGATGATCCAATCTTGATAAACAACATTCCTCCCCTTAGGAAGAAACAAACCAAGATGATATGCAGGATGTATTCCCATTCCTGAAAGGAATATTTGGGAAGAAGAATGATATGTGATGTCTTTGAACTACGCTCAATTGTCTCCATGTTGATGCTAAAAGCTAACACACTCCAAACAAGAATTCTAGGCCACACTGTTGAAGATGTTAATCTAAAATCTCCTAGAGATGGATGTATAACACACTCCAAAGACAAATATGCCTCCTCCAAAGACAAAGAATCCTCCTCCAAATTCTGTCCAAAAGTATCCACACTCATGTCAAGCTGCAAAGAGTGATCATGTAGAGAATGAAAAAGAGGTTCAAAGTATTCGCTCGCAACAACTGAAGAAGGATCATCTCCATCAAAGAAAAGTGTATGCAATCAATGGTCTCTCCCAAATTTGAAACATGAGACTCAATAAAAAAACCACCAATGTCTATCAAGTATGCATCCCAAGTAGATGTAGTGGGAAGATGATGTAGATCCTACTGCACTGACTCATAAGAGGCCAAACTTGTGCCAACATGAACATCATCAAATGCAACAAAAGATGGAGGAGATGAAATGCAAGGATCAAGAATGGGATCCAATGTGAGAACTCCCAAATTCAAGAAGCCAAATGTCTCCACTGAATCATGGTTCACATTAGAAGTGTGATCAACAATCGAAGGAACAATATCATCATCAAAAACAAAATCTGCAAAGGTGTAGAACCAAGATTAATGATCAACCATCCCAATATCAAAAAATATCTACTCTCCAAGTCTAATGATAACTAAATTAGGAGTGAACTCCACAATCCTCCCATCTTCACCATGTGTAATATGATATATGGAAAGAATATTGTTCACCAAATGAGGTACACCAAAAATCATTGAAAGTGCCTTCCCCAAAAATAATAGACCCGTTCCCAAGTACATTCATGTATGTATTGCTTCTCATCAAAATAGGATACATAGTATAAGGATAAAAAGAAGATAATATAGACTACGAAGATGCCATATGATGAGATTCTTCTAAATCTAGAAGCCATCTCCCAGATCCATGACTTGAAAAAGCACAAAGAGTTGTTCCCTTATTTCCTGATGTAGTAACCAAACCAACATGACCTTTTCCCTTATTAGACTGTTTTGAAGAAGAATAAGAAGAAGGTGACTTAGACATTTTAGAAGGCAAATCAATTTGATTCTTTTTGAGAAGATGTTTCAACTCATCAATATCCTTCTTATAACAAGAATATTTTCCATGCCCAAGATTCTTGCAATATGAACAAGTAGACTTCTCCTTCTTAGATGATTTATTTGTGGAAGATGATTTATTCTTTGGTTGATTTGAATGTGGATTGTTCTTTGATTTATTTTTTTTTCTTATCAGTATGTTTTGATTCTTTCACTTGACTAGCCAACAATGCCTAAGATTTAGATGACTTGATGAGACCCATCAAGATAAGATTTTGTTTCTTGAATGTATTAACATATGAAAAAATGATGCAAATGAAGGTGTAGGATATGAAAAAATTGTTAGAAGGGTAAGTATAGAAATAAAGCATATTGCATGATACCGGAAGAAGTGTGCGGTACCGAGGGAAGACAATAGTTACTATTAAGAGTCATGTCCCTTCAAGGGAGTATATGTATATACGTCATATGTAATAGAATAGAGGAGTGCGTAGAGATGTATGTGTATATGTGTATAAGATAAGATAAAAACTTACTGGAGCAGAGACTAGACCTACCCTTTTGTATCTTCTATATTATAATATAAAGGAGTTACAATGAGTATATGTGCGTAATGGATATGTGACCATTTTATTTTGATGTTATGATATTGTATGTGATGTATGCCTTCTAGATTCTTACTACACATGCTTATTTCTCTTACTATATCCTTCGGGGTCTAAACAGACTACTCAAGGAGTATTGGGGTATATATATTTAGACTATACTTCCCCCATTTCTCTTGGAAACCTTGCTTCCATTTCCAGGACCCCGAAGAGAACAATAAAGAAATTGGAAGCATAAAAGAGTAAGAAAGATTGGCGAAAAATTAATATTTTGTCAAACCCTAAAGGCCACCTCTATGAGAGGGGGTACACCATTAGGGGATGCTGAATGAAAAGGGGGAAAGGATCCCAGAGATCCTTGAAAAGATGCGACTGTTCAAAGTATTCTTTTAAAATTATGATATAGGGAAAAATGATAGAAGTTCGGACCAATGATACATATGTGAATAGGAAAAAATGAAAAGAAGGGAGAGATATCTAAAATCATCAAATTAGGGATGGAAATGAATGCAAAAGAAAGGAAACTAAAACAAACCCAAGAAAGAGAGGAAAGGTACCACACGAGAGAAATAGAACAAAGAGAAAAATAACAAGTGGGAAAAATAGCAGAGGAAATTCTAAAGAAACAAGTAGAGCGCGCCAAGAAGGGTGCTGCTATGCACGCCGAGGTGGGTGCAACTGATAACATGAAAGAAAGAAGAAAATAATTAGAAGTCAAAGATACTGAAAAAGAGAGAAAGAAAAAAATGGTGGAACCTAATCCCAATCTTGAGGATTTGTTAATTAAACATAAAATAATACCGAACACTAATTAAAAGACAAAATTAAAAATGAAAAGGTATGAAGAACAAACATTACCCCTGAACCAAGAGTCACCCATTATGTCAGATATAACACACATAGAGACAGGCGAAGAAAGAGAGGAAGGTACTAAATTGTTGACAACATATACCTTAAATTGGGACATCATAGAAGGTAACAATCAATCTATTGAGTAGAGAGCCACAAAGGAACAAAATAACTGTAAAAGGATATAAAGTGACACTTAATCCAAATCCATCTTTAGCAATCAAAGAAGTGGTATTGGAATTCCAGAGGAAAGCTCATCAGAAGAAGTCATTACATAATGAGGAAGATGCCAACCTTTGAAAAGGACACTAATAATGCCATAGAGCATTTCTTCCTATTATAAACCATATGGAAAATTTGCAATGAACAAAGAGAAATTATGAAGCTATTTGATTTCATTGGTTCCTTAAGAGAAGAACCACAAAAATGGTATCACAAAGCATACCCCTAGAACAATAAGACTTGGGGCGGAGTGAAACAATCCTTTTTAGAAAATCAACAATCTAGAACTCCCAATAGAAGGAGTAAGCAAGTTAAGAGAATTATCTTAGTGGGACAATGAATCCATCTTAGAGTTTGACAAGAGGTTCAAATAAATGGTCAGGCGACTAGACAAACCACTAAACAAAAAATAAAAGAGAATGGTTCCTTCCTACCATAACTCCAGAACTTAGAATGGCCCTAGACGGTAGAAAAATCATCTCACACTCATAATTAGTCACATTGGCATGCCATATAGAAGGTCAGTCCTAAAGAAGGATGGAGAAGGAAAAGGAGAATATGAAAATATAAATATTAAAGTTAGATATGGATCAATTTTAGTTAAGGTAAGAGCTTATGAAACAAGAGATTGGTTTGTATAGGCCTAGCATATGGTGCTCCTATTATGGTAGAGAAGGACACATTCATAATGAATGTCTAATGGAGATATGGGAGAAGAAGGAAAATTATCTAAGGGTAGACCTCCACACTTTTAGAAAAACCAATTCTCTATATTACGACACATGTGAAGAGTGGGATAACCACAAAATAACATAATTCCCATCACACAAGTTCAGGGTGAAAGAGGAACCCAACTATGACTGGGAGATGGCGTACGTAAAGGGACTAGAAAAAGGACCATTGTATGCCCAGGATCATGGATACAGGGTTCCACCATGGTAGAACTAGAGAAACGCTAACGACATCCAAGGTCTAGGAGCCTACAATGTTAATGAACCATATTGGGGAGAAAGGGGCCATAGACGAGGAAGAGGAAGAAGGGCTAACCCTACCTGCTTTAACTGCGGTAAGCTAGGACACTTTGCTATGAAATGCTAGAAGGAAAAAGAGAAAGCAGTGCAGATTTTATGGTGAAGAAGGTCATGATGTGTTTAATTGTGAAAAAGTACACCAACATTATAAAAATTCACAATCACAAGGTCAAAAGGACAAACAACAAGATTCAAACACCATGAGAGGGGCTAGAATCCTTCTTAAAACATCCAAAGACCTAGCGAAAGGGACCAAATAGCTCTCAAAGACAAGCAAAGATGAAGGGTATGTAACAAAAGAGGATACCATTGAAGAATAATACTTCTTGGAGGCTACAACCAAGAAAAAGGGTAAGATCACAATAGTAACCAAGCAAGGAACAAATACCGAAAGAGCTAATGTAGCAACCTCATAAGAAGAGGAAAGCTCCGAGGAGGAAGGGGAATTCCACCCTTCAAAGAAACAACATGATAAAATAGTAGAACAAAATAAAATAATTTTAGAGTAAGAACAAGAGAAGGAGAAAGAGGAGAACAAATATACAAAAAAATAAATAAATACTCTTAAGAAATTTGTGAAGTTGGCAGGGCAACATGACTTGCTTACCAAATTAAAGCAATTTTGTAAATATTGGAATAAGAGAAACATACCACAAGTCAAAATGGTAGGAAAACATTGGAAAATGAGACCAATAATGATTGAACTCTAGATTCACCATAAGAAGATTCCTAAGGTAATAGTTGATTTGGGATTAGATGTTAATCTAATTCCTAAAAAGAATATGGGAATACCTGGGTAGATCGACACTAGAACCAACTCCCTACAATACCAACTTAGTGGATGGTACTAGAATAAAGACACCAGGTATATGGAGAGAGGTAAAAGTTAATGTAAAAGGGGTAAAATAGTTTGTAGACTTTGAGGTGGTCATGATGAAGGAAACATTTGAATTGTTTGATGTATTTTTAGGGTTGAGATGGTTTGTAGATTCCTAGGGAATCATAATGCCTGGAAGGAGGAAATATCCTTTGTGGATGATAAAACAGTGGCCCACATACCCCTAGGTGAAAAGCAACCAAAATCCTATATAGAAGATGCTAATATATAAGAATTTGAGGACAACAACCAGACAATAAACACCATAACCATACCAGCCAATGGAACTCAGGAAGAAACCAATTCGAAGGGAGAAATTGAAGTAGAAGACACTAAAGGAAGTATTGATAGCGAGAGTGCTAGAAGCATGGGTACAAGATAACCAAGTAGTGTATTCTTAGAGAATCTTTGGATCTCGAAGAAGATTCATGATAAGAAAAACCTAACCAAAAGAAGGAAGTGTAGCATAGGACATGTGCAGTACCACCATGAAAGAGGAGGAGAAAAATGAGGGGAACTGCCATATGATTTGTCATATTACTCAAGAAATCTCTCAGATTAACCTACCCAAATACTCCAGAGTAGGAAAATTGATAGGTACCCTATATAACCCAAATTGAGAGAATCATCCCCAAACAAATAGATAGGTTGGCCACCCTACCACATACTCTTACCTGCATTGCTACATGCTAGTATAACACAAACAAATAAACCATAAAAAAATGGGAAGCATTTAAGACCCTGGTAAAGGCGAGATTTTTTCCAAAGGTAGGAGATTACGATGATATACCTCCCTACGAAGATGGCATTCCATCACAAAACCACCTAGACATATGTATACAATATTGGGAAGAAAACTATGAGTATGATAATCAACTATACTCTACTGGACATTATGCCTTGTAGCAAGAACTTGGTATATTGATCAAGAACAAAGAGCCGAGACTAGAACATGGATAAAACTGACTACAAACTTCATCTAGACCTTTTCATTATATAGTAAGAACCCTCAAACCCAAACCACATTAGCTAAAATGAAGAAAATTATTTTCAGTTTGGTAGGGGAAGGTGAAACACCGATACCACAACCCCATTCCACACCATCAGAGGAATAAATATATTAATGTAAGGACTGGATGGAATGGGAGGTAACTAGATCAACAAAATATTGTTGTGCCATACAGGATGACAAGGAAGAACAAACACCAGATATATAAATCGGTTAGGGGGAAATGGAAATATAAGAATATACCACCCCAAAACAAAAATATTACAATGAATCGATTAAACTAAAAGAAACAAACACTACAACAGAGGGAGATCCTAAACTAGCATGCATAGGTGATTATTTGGATGAAAAAGTAGTCACATTAATCATTGAAGCACTAGTAAACTTCTAAGATTTGTTCCCCTAAAATTTTACCTAAATGAAGTGAATCAAGAAGGTGCCAAACCAGTCTGAAAGAGACCATATAAATTAAATCCAATCATGAAGAAGAAAGTAAAGATTGAAATAGAGAAGATGTTACATGCTGGGATAATCAAATCGATAGAGGATGCAAAATGGATAAGACAAATGGTGTTACACAACAAAAAGACTAGAGAAATAAGGGTGTGTGTTGACTTGAAATAATTAAACAAAGCATGCATACATGACCCATTTCCCACACCATTCACAAAGGAAATATTAGATTTAGTAGCCAAAAGGGATATTTACTTGTTCACAGATGGTTTCTCTGATTACCATCAAGTAAAGATAAAGGAAGAAGATCAACCCAAAACAAATTTTTCTACCGAATGGGGATCCTATATGTATACAGTCATGCCATTTGGATTAAAGAATGCCCCAATAGTATTCAGTTAGATAATGATCAATAATTTCAAAGACTTTATTCATGATTTTATATAAGTCTACTTATATAATTAGATAGTCTATGGCCTAGTAAAGGCCACATTCAAGTCCTCCAAATGATGCTAAATTAGTGTAGAAGCATGAAAATTTCACTAAACTTGAAGAAATGCACATTTGTGGTACCATATGGGACACTTTTAGGCCACATTATATGCAAGGACGGATTAATGGTAGATTCAATGAAAGTGGCCCTGATCCCAAATTTTCCACCACCAAAGAATGGTCTGGAAGTCAAGATATTCTTAGGATACATGGGATATCATAAGAAATTCATCAAGGGTTATGCCAGAAATTTAGCTCAACTAGAAGAACTAAAAAAGAAATCCGACCAAAGAATTGAATGGAATGAAGAAGCCCAAAAATCCTTTGATACTTTGAAGAATTTTTTTTTAGAGGCACCAATCCTAATCTTTTCGGATTGGAATAATCCATTCTATGTTCATGTTGGTGCCTCTAGAATAACAATAGGAGTAGTGTTCACCCAACCAAAGATGAATAAAGATCATCCTATAATGTTTGCTAGTAGGAAATTATCAGCAGTGAAAAATACTTATACTACCATAGAAAGAGAAGCATTAGAAATGGTATACACCTTACACAAGTAGACATTATTTACTATCTACCCCTTTCACCTTCTTCAAAAATCATGAACCTCTCAAATATTTACTCAACAAACCGGTAACTCATGGACGGATATATAGATGGTTGTTACTATTCCAAGAATTTGACTTTAAGATAATGGTAAAACTCAGAAAGAAAAATCAAGGTCTAGATTACCTATCACAGATTGAAATTGAGGAAGAACCAGATGCACACGGGGAAGAGTTACCATCTACATACTTGTTCCACTTTATGACAATACCGAAAGAATTAGAGGGTATTGCTATTTTTCTATCAACTGGGGAATTCCAAAAGAATATCCCCGCAAGACAAACAACCATTAGTGTAGAGAGAAAGACCATACACATAGGTAGACAGAGAATTAAACCATAGGGGGAAATATGATATCCTAAGAATATTTGTCTATAAACATGAAAGGAAATCCATTTTACAAGAGGCATATGGAGGAATTGTCAAAGGACATAATTTTAGAGAAACCACCGCAAGAAGGATAAAACTGGCAAGCCTATGGTGGTCAATGTTACACAAGGATACTAAAGAATATATGAAGGGGTGAAATATTTGTCAAAGAGTAGGGAAACCTACCACCCACAATGAGATGCCCTTAAGATCGGTACTAGCCCAAAATCCTTTTGAGAAATAGGAAATAGATTTCATAGGGCCAATTAAGCCACTGACAATTCACTTAAGAGCTAGATTCATTATAACATGCATATAATATTTGAAAAAGTGGGAAGAAGTAGAAATGACTAGAGAGTGTACCATTAAAACTACCGCCAATTTTTTATATGAAAAAATTATCATCAGATATAGATTCTCGTTAAGTATAGTCAGTGACTAGGGTATGCACTTTGTAAACAATATGATAAAAGAAGTACTACAAAAATTTATGGTAACACAAAAAAATATATCTCCATACCATCCACAAGAGAATGGGGCCAGTGAATCCTTAAACAAAATAATTAGAAAAGCGTTAACGCAGATGTGCGATGGGAACCAAACAGATTGGGATGTTAAGATATCAGTGTTGCTCTGGGTATACCACACTTCCTACAAAAGGAATAACAAATTCACAAAATTTTAGTTAGTATATGGATTGGATGCAACAATACCCATGAGTTTAATAATCCTCAACATACACACCACACTCACTTTGTGGCTAGAAAAGGATGAATCTTTGAGGATGAGAATAGAAGACTTGGAAAAATTGGATGAATTTTGACAAGTTGCTATGAATAACCAATAGTTAGAATGACAAAGACAAAAGGCATGGCACAAATGGAACTTGCAATTGAAAAAATTCCAAGTAGGGGACTTAGTATTTCTATATGACAATTTTAAGAAACAAGGGAAGTTGAAGGTCCGGTGTTTGGGACCCTATCACATCCATAAAATAATTGAATCTAGAGTAGTCAAATTGTGACAACTGGATGGTACACTCGTAGAATGGCATGTTAATGGAGTATAATTGAATAATTATTACCTACTACCAGATTGAACACATTAAATCATAAAATATGCAGTGTACACTATGTACCATAGTTTCAACCTTAAAAAAATTAAGGATAAAAAATAGAAACGCCACCCATCAAATCAAACCAATGGCTCAAAAAACCTATGAATTGTGTAGAGCATTAAATACCCAAATACAAATCCACTACATCATAATTCATACCCCACTAACCAAAATTACATATAAGCCCTCATCCCTATTTCAATCTTCACAAACATGATTATGGGCCAAGTGTGCACTAAGCATCTGCTGAGAAATTTAGAAGTTTTCCAAAAATCCCTTAGAAAGATCCTCCCTACACTAAAATGGCCACTCCCATAGTTGTAAAAGTATTTGAGAAGCACATACTAGTATTCAAACGATACCCATTCAAGGCAATGCAAACTGACAAGGATGGGGCATTCTAGGTAGTACCCCACAATGTCGTCTACTTAGAGGATGTCCAAAAATACATCCATGAATCGCTAAAAAAAATTAACCACACCAAGATGGAAGATCTCACTACCAATTGCTAAAGGATGATGAAAAATATACAAGCCAAAATACATAGAGATTCACCAAAAGAATTTGGACGTATGGAAAGATTACCTGGATTTTTGTGACAAAGAGGAATGGGTTTGAATCGTGCTAAGCCGAGTGCATGAAAAAATTAATGTACCTAGATGAACCATACAAAATTATAAAATAAGCTATCCACACATTAATAGGGCTAAGAATGGTAGGGGGATTCCGAACAAAAAGGAAATTAAGAAGAATGAAGTAGAAAGGTTGACCGAAGTGACATTTGACAACAGAAGCTTGAGCTTGAATACAATCACAAACCCTAGAGTCCAATATGTAGCAATGGGCATAGCCTACAAGGTCTACTATGCCAATCAGGAAGACTCTGCAATTGCCATTGCCATTCACACCGCATACAAAATGGTGGTAGAAGGCAAGGAATTCAACTTATGTGATGTTATGAGGGATAAATATTAGAGAAATTGTACAAAATCAAGAATTCCAAGTACCATTTTCGGTATGGTACATTACTTATTTGTTTAATGTTATATTTTCTAAATGGACTACCAAAATTTAAAGGGAAGGTTTGACAACTCAATCAAACTGTAGTTTCTCAGATCAAGTATCATACCCACTAATTTATGGACCTACAATCATACAAAGAAGCATATTGGGAGTTTTTCAAAACCTTTTAGGAACCAATGCAACTAAGGGATAGGGTCCCCTACACATCAACTCACAATATGACAACACCATAATGTTCTTGTTCGATAAAGACTATACATATATGGAGGCAGTAGAACCTCAAACTGTTTGGATTCCAACATTACCATACAAAGTCTCCCCCCAAGAAATAGATGCATATGCAGAATCCTTGCTCTGACACCCCAAGGATTATGGTATGGAGAGATTCAAAACATATCAAGAATTTATGGATAAGAAGATTGGAAAATAAACCCAAGAAGACTTGGAGAAGAATAAAAGAAAACTTTATAAGAAATGGGGCATGTCGGAAGGAGGGATCAAACAAGGTACACCACAAAGCAATCAAAACCTTCTGGGAGAAGGGCTACAAGGTCTCAAACTACCCCACCAAGAAAATTAGAAGGACCTTTGACATCGGCACCAAGAGTATCTCACTCGAGGAAGCCACCAAAAGCCCCAAAAGAACCCGACATGCAAGGATAAAACAAAGGGCCCAAAGGAAAAAAAGAGGAAGAGGCAAAAGAAGCCAAGGTAGAAGAAATATCAGGAGAAGAAGAAGAGGTCGAGCAACTTCTATAAAAAAGAGAAGAAGAAAAAGGACTCTAGTCATTCCTCCACCAGATAAATTGAAGCAATATACAACAAAACAACCAAAAGCAAACCTGAAGCAACAATATTTGATACTACCAGAAGAGCCAATCAACGTGCTCAAATTTTTTAATGCCATTGGTCATCATGGGATGCTATCAAAAATCCACAAAATGTACGAGGATTACAATGAGGAGAATAAAGAAAATAATTCAAAATTTAGTACTATATGTGAAACACTTGAATAAAGGCCTCAAAGAGGTAATAAAAGGGTTTCTAGAATAAATTGCAGCAACAATAAAGACAAAAAGAGCTAAAGCTTTGGCTTGGGATGAAGAGATAAAAGAGCAAGCCATATCAACAACAAGCCCAAATATTATAGAGGAACACAAATAATATTTGACACACGCATAAGCACAAGAGCTCCAAACCAATCATTGGGTTGATAGACTCATGATAGATGATTTGAAGGACATGTGAGCCATCTATAGGGAGACAAAATTCTACCCAGAATATATACGAAGAAATGACTAAGGAACCAAAGCAAGTAATAGGCCTGACTCTAGAGGACATTGTTCCCGAAGAAACAAGAACCAACATTGGAGAGACGATGGAGAAACAAGAAGGAAAAGCAAAGGGGCTTGAAGGAGAAGCATAAAAGAGCAAGAAAGACTTTGGAGAAGTATCCACCCCATCAAATATTGTCTCCACCATCAATAAATTCTAGCCCAACAACAACAAATTCAACCAACACCATCTCCATAACTAATCCAAGTGCCATTGGTGGGCTCCCAAGGAAACCTATCCAAAATGTCACCCATTCAAAAGATACTAGGGGACATTTTTCATGTAATTACTCGAGAAGAGCTCCTCAAAGAACATGTACAAAAAATAGAACAACTATAGGAGGCAATGGATACACTCGAGAAAACAATTCTATATTTTTCCATGGATCAATCCCTTCCCTTACCTCAACAATTTCAACAAGTGGTGATCGGAATACAATAAGAATTGACATCCCAGAAGAACAACATAAGGAAGGAGGCCCATGATGAGATTATTAAGAAAAATAGCCAGTAGTTCATTAAAATATGTGCTACCACACAAACTGAACTAGAGAAATAGATCAAATAGACCCGGGACAACATAAAGGAGGCCAAACTGATATACCAATTTCGCTTATAGTGGCCAAATACAACAAAGAACCCCATAATCAAACCATTCAACTAGAAGATCAGATAACACAAGTAGCCTATGATCCATTACAAGATGTAATTGGAGCAACAAGGGATAATGTAGAACATCTACACATTCAGCTACAATAACTCCATACCCAAAGGGAGCTAGTCAAAGAGAAACTACAAAAAATAAGGGAATTAGCTAGTAACAAGTTGCAATTCCTCCAAATGATTTTGAAAGAGGAAAAGAAGATAACTAGAAATATTACAATCCCAACCAATATTCGAGAGGTAGAGCATACACTGACCCAAATATTAGCACAAGTAGGAACACTCCTCTAGACACAAGCACATTGGACCTCTACATTGGAAAGACTTAAGATAGAATAATAGAACATCCTTCCAATCTGATTAAGGAAAAGCATTGTGGCAGCTTAGGGGGTCACTTTGGTGTTGAAAAGACTTTGGAATAGGTAAGAAGGCACTCTTATTGGCCAAAGATGCAAAGTGATATTATAAAATTTGTAGAAAAGCATGTTGTGTGTCAAAAAGCCAAGGGTTTTAGTACAAATGCAGGTTTCTATCAACCATTTCCAATCCCAAATAGACCATGGGAGTCCATAAACATGTATTTTGTGTTGGGGTTACCCAAAAATCAAAGAGGATTTGATAGTGTGTTTTTTGTTGTAGACTAGTTTAGTAAAATGACACATTTTATACCTTGTAAAAGTACAAATGATGCCTCATACATTGCAGGGTTTTTTCTCAAGGAGGTGGTCAAGATCCATGGATTGCCATTAACCATTGTTTCAGACAAGGACAATAAATTTGTGGGTCACTTTTGGAGAACCCTTTGGAAGAAGTTGGGCACAAACTTGACTTTTAGCTTTGCCTATCATCCCCAAACAGATGGGCAGATTGAATTTGTCAATAGATGTCTTGGAAATCTCCTTAGATGCTTGACAAAAGTAAACTCAACACAATGGGATTTGATCCTACCCCAAGCTAAGTTTTCATATAATGACTGTGAACTGAAGTGTTGGTAAAATCCCATTTGAGATTGTGTATGGATTGCAGCCTAGGGGAGCGTTTGAACTCAAATATTTGAGTGGAATGGAGAGAGGGAGTGCTGAAGGAGAAGAGTTTGCAGTGGCCATGAAAGACATACATCACTAGGTTAGAGAGAACCTTCAAAAGAGTGTTGATAAATATAAACAATATGAAGATTTGAAAAGGAGAGAGGTTCATTTCAAAGTGGGGGACTTGGTCTTAGCTCATTTGAGGAAGCAAAGGCTACCTAAAGGGAAGTATTCAAAGCTGTAGATGAAGAAGATAGGGCCATGTAGGGTGGTCCAAAAATTTGGAGCAAATGCCTATGAGATAGAACTCCCTCCTGGAGTTGCTATCTCTCCAATATTTAATGTTTTTGACCTATACCCTTATAAAGGGGCTATGATTATAGGTACAAATGTAGGTACATTAGAGGTTCTAGATGAAGATTGGATCAAAGATTTGCCAAGTCAACCATTAAAGCTAAAGTGCATCTTGGATACCAAATAATCCAAAAGAACAAGGCACAAGGTGTACTATGAGTACCTAGTGAAGTGGCAAGGCCTTCCTATGGAGGATGCCACCTGGATGACAAAGGAAGACATCAAAAAGCATGGTGCATTAGTTCAAGATCTGCTCTCAAGTGGAACTTGAAATTTATTTTCCTCGAGAGTATGGTGCAGGGGCACTTGGGTATTTTTGTAAATAGGGGTCAAAATGTTAGTTTTGTGATGTTGAGTATTGTTTTTGTTTGTAATAAGGTCTATTGAGACCATGGTTCATGCTTTAATTCGTGTAGGGTCAATTTTGTAAAAAATTGTCAAGATTTGTAAAAGTTGCATAAGCAACTTTACATTTTAGGTGTGTATGGGATGTTGAAAGGTTAGGTATTTGAAAAATAGTTTGGAATCATTTGTTTTTTCTTGTAAGTGTTTAAATATTCCTTGGGATGTTCGAGGCAATCTTCTAGTGATGTTTTGGAGATAAAACAATAAAAGTATACTCTATTTTTCTATAATTTTTCAGTGTTTTCTTGTTGATACACTGACCTGTATGATTCCAAAAATCCTATAATTGTTCTAACTTGAGTTGGATTTTATTAAGGACCAGTCATCCATCGTTTCTAATTTATTTCCTCAGTTTTCATTGAATTTGAAAGGAGTTATAGCAATTTTGCTTCAAACAGCTAGAAACCCTAGTTTGTGAGGGTTTGATAGAAGAAACATGAATTAGAGCCCATTCCACCAGTGGAAAAATATGATAATAAATGGAATGGAAGTAGATAGGATGTTTTTATTTTTTTTAGGGTTTTAAAGAGTAGGGGATGGAGTTAGGGCCAAGTTTGATGCAACCCTAGCCTAATATCACCATGTATTAGGCTTAGGTGATTAGGTAGACATAGGGTTTTGTTGTAAGGTGATTTGGTGATGGTTCTAGTTGATAAAATTTGTGTTTTAAAACCACATGTAACATGTTGGTAACCCTAGAGTGAAGGTTTGTAGTTTGGTGATAGTACTTCATATTGTTGCTTTGTAAAACAAGCCTAATTAGGCCTAATTGGAGTGTAGCAATCCAAATTGGAGGGTGTTGTTACAAAACAACCATATCTACAACTTTGATATGTCTTCAAGTGGAATAAAGGGTATCTTGAATGGTGTTCAAATTTTGGGTATTGGGTCTGCTCTAAAAGTTTTGTGGGAAAAACCCTGTTCTAAGTACTACAAGAAGAATTGAAGGCTTTGGGAGAAGAGCACCAAGTTAGGGTTTCAAGTTGCAAAGTTTGTTCATTTGAGATTGTGTTGATATCCTCCACCCTGCTCTGCATCATTCTATAGCTAAATTTCCATAGCTTGAGAAGATATAGGTCTTCAAATGCAACAATGAATAATTTTCCTTCAAAATCCTTTCAATATTCTTCAAAGCTAAGATTTGCACATTCACAAAGAGAGGAAATGTTGGGCCATTTTAGGGGTTTGCCTTAGTCAAAACCCATGTAATTTTTTCCACTTCCACAATGAAAATTTCAATGATAAATGGATAAAGGATAGGAAGGAATGATGAAATCATAAAGTGTTTTAACTCACCACTCTTCAAGGGCTTCCTTAAAAGACTGAAGTCATGCACATCACTTCAAGGTCTTGGATCTTGATTTATTGATTTTATTGAATGCTTGAATGTCTTGGAGACATAAAAAAGTGTTAGCCTTCACAAAACAATGATAACATGAACACACATAAACTCACATAAACTTTGACATGATGTTAAGATCTTGAATTGCTGCAATGAAGCTCTAAAATGTTGTTCTTTAATTGCTCAATAATGCTCTTAATCATAATTTTTCCAATATTTTCCTTCTTAGGTTTGAAATTATGCAATAACTAGGTATTTATAGGTACTTATTCAATTTTCCAAAAATTAGATCCCAATGGCCGACTTTAGACAATTGAATTGCAAATATTAAATTGCTGAAACCAACATATTTAAATTTGGAGCCAAAATAGGGGACACTCACACCCAAGGCATAAGTGTCACCCTATTTTTTGAGATTTTAGGTGTTATGAGCAAGGTATTAGATAGATGATTTGATTTCCGGTTGCAATTCCTCGAAAATTGTCAAAAATAGGTTATAGAATGCATAATTTAGGAAATTAAATACTCAATTAGCTCCAATAATTAAAGGGGGGACCAGACATAAGGTGAAATTTTCATGGGTGACAATTTACAATGCTACATTTAGCCCCCACTTTAGTGAGAGTATGAGCTTACACTCAAACTCACACTAAAGAAGAAATTTAATGTCAAGAGGGGTTCGATTGTCCAAATGTTGAGGAGATAGGATGACTAAGGGTCGAGGGGGAGTGCACAAGCCCCCAAGATACAAGATCCCATGGCAATACAAAATGAGTACAAAGGAACAAACACATGTATCGTATGCAACAAGATAACATACACTAATATACATGTCGAAAAACATGAAGCATATATGATGAAAAAACATGACATGATGGAACATAAAGATGATGAAATGAATATAAAGAAGACACATAAAAAGGAACACAACAAAAAATAAGGTTAGTAGAAAAATATTTGAGTTGGTAAGAGAAAGAGACCTTAGTCTTAAATAGTCTCAAATACCAAACGTCATCCATCAAATGTGCTATCTAAGAAGGATGTAAAATCACTTATGAAACACATGGCTCCATTGGAAAACACGTTGTGTTAGGGTAAGTGCACCAATCTGTGACACAATTTTGGCTCTTAAGATGCCACCTTTTTTTTTTCTGAAATCAAGAAAATCTGATTTGCACGAGAAAATGAAGATAGTTACGCTCAAAATTTCAAGATGCGGCAAGAAAAAAAGTTGAAGTGCTCCGAGTCTAGTTTCTAAGCTACTATTGTTTTTTTAAATTAATGAAGATTAAGGGTCTCAAAAAGGGGGGGCCCCAAAATAGGTCCTATTTTTATAAAAAAAAATAGCATAGTACCGGAGGGCTCCCCCCTTTTTGGTTAACTTTTTTTAGAATTTCAAAAATCCCAATAGTGAGAAATTAGCTAGCACCATGTAGTTTATCCTCCTTCTTTCGGATAATTTTTTTAATGAATATATAATATTTTATGAATTTTCAAAGTGGACACATCCTGAAAAGCTGAAATTTGAGTGTGCTTCCCCTCAAATTTTTTGCAAACTAATCGAAAATTGATTTTTTTTTTTCATCATGTGTAGAATGGAGTCTAGTTTCAAAAAACGTAATTTGTTTTACGTTTCGATGAACGTGTAAAAATCTATCCTAAACCTACCACATGTTGGTTTTTGACCAAAAATGAAGGCATTTACAATAGAAGCCATGGATCAAAACCTTAACTAAATCAAAATGAAAAAATAATTATATATTTAGATAGTTGAGATAGAGGTTAACACTATCACGGTCTTTTTTATAAACTTGCATTGAAAGACGTGAAAATGAGATGGGGAGCACGATCAAAAATATGAGAAAATTTAGCAAATCCTATTAATTAACACGTCTAAATCAAGCCTTTTCGCGAGCGCCAAATGGCCTGCTTTGCACAAGACTAGATTTTCAATTTCTCTGTCAGGGAAATTATATACATGAAATAAATATTTAAGTATAAGTTGACATTTACATATGGGAATTTAATTTCTTATACTTTATGTTATATTTCATGTATATATAGGCAAGTTGTTTGAGAGTGGTTTTAGATCTCTAAGAGTTATAATGCAAATTCTAGTTTTAGGAAGATCTTAAAATTTTTAGTAATCAGGAGGTCAAATTTTAGTACTCAGGAGGTTGAATTTCATCTATCTCACTCATTTTCATCTCTTATTCTCTAGACCTCTATCTCTCTCACTATCTCCATCCCTTTATCTAACAATATCTTCCTTGAGCTCAAGAACTATGTCTCTACATGTCCATCTCTCTCTCCTTCCCTCTCCAATATCTATCTCCCTCCCTCCTTCCCTCTCTACATTTTTCTATCTCTCATCCCTCTCCTTTAATCTCTATATATCTCTCTCTACTCTCTACACCTACCTATCCCTCCCTCCCTCCCTCTCCTCTCTTTCTCTCTCTCTTTGCTTCCCTCGCTCTCTCCTCCCCTCTCTACTCTCTATCTTGTCATTCTCTCTCTCCTTCCCTCTCTAGTTCTCTCTATCTCACTTCTCTCTCCTTCCCTCCCTCCCTCTCTAATTTTCTATATCTCCCTCTCTCTCTCCTTCCCTTTCTACTTCTCTTTATCACACCTCTCTTTCTCCCCCTCTCTCTCCCCCTCTCTCTTCCTTTCACCCACCTTTGCTATCTACTTCTCTCTATCTAACCTATCCCTCTATACATCTCTCTCCCCCCCCTCCTTCCATCTCAATCTCTCCACCTTCCTCCTTATCTCTCTAATTTTAAGCTCCATCACATATCTCTATCACCTATCTCACTTCTCTCTTTCCACTTCCCTCTCTACTCTCTTTCTCTCTATCTCACCCCTCCTCTCTCTTATCTCTCTCACCTCTATCTCTCCTTCCCTCTATTTTTCTCTTTATCTCCTCCTCCCTCTAATTGCCTAGACCTCTCTCTATTTTTGTCTCACCTCTCTCTCCATCCCTACCTCTCCCTATATCTATCCTTTCATATCTACTTCTCTCTACCTAGTTGTCCCTCTATACCTATTTCTCTCTCCCTCCTTGCATCCTCTCTCTCAATATATCCACCTTCTTTCCCTCTCTAATTCTCTCTCTATCACCTCTCTCTCCTCTCTCTCTACTCTCTCTATCTCTCCCTCCCTCCCCCTCTTTCTATCTCTCCTCTCTCCCTCCCCCTCTTTCTATATCTCTTTTCCCTCTCTCTACCTATATCTCTCTCCTTCTATCTATCTCAACTATCCATCTTTACCTATCCTTCCCTCTTCTCTCTCTTCCACCAAAATTCACTCTACATCTCTATGTCTAGCCTTCCCCTATATACCTCATTTTCTCTCCCTCTCTCTTTCCCTCTCTCAATCTATCTACCTTTCTCATTACTCCTCTACTTCTCTCTATCACCTCTCTCTCTCCCCCTTCCCTCTTTACTTTCTTTCTCTCTATCTCACCCCTCTCTCCTTAAATATCCCTCCCTCCCTCCTCTCTCTCTATCTCATCTATCTCTCCCTCCTTACCTCTTCTTCTGTCTCTCCTCCATTCTCTACTTCCCTTTATCTCCCCTCCCTCTCCTTACCTACCTCTCTCTCTATTTCACTCTCTCACCTCTCTCTAAATCCTTATCTCTCCCTCGATCCCTACCTCTCCATCCATCTCTCCTTCCCTCTCCACTTCTCTATATCTCCCTTTACACTCTCTACCTACCTCTCTCTCTCTCCATCCCTACCTCTCCCTCCAACTCTCCTTACCTCTCTACTTCTCTCTACCTACCTATCCCTCTATACCTCATTCTCTCTCTCTCCCTCTCTCAATAGATATATCCACCTTACTTCTTCTCTCTCTAAATTCTCCCTCCCTTCCCCTCTCTCCTTACCTCTCTACTCTATCTCTATCTCAACTCTCTCTACCTACATATATATCATTCCCTCATCTCTCTCTCTCTCCTACCCTCTCTCCCTCTCTCAAGTCTCTCTCTCTCTCCCGTCTACCCTTAACCCTTAAAACCCTCTACCCTCTATCTCTCTCCCACTCCCTCTCTCTCTTTCTCTCTCTCTATCTCACATCTTTCCCTCCTACCCACTCTCTCTCTCTCTCTCTCTCTCTCTCTCTCTCTCTCTCT